>JARQOD010010384.1:0-27574 GCA_033576555.1 Oophaga sylvatica | reverse complement strand
GCGTCACCTGCATTTTGCTGCAGAGAGCCTTCATTAGGCGAGACATAAATTGAGTCCCTTGATCGGTAAGCATCTCCCTGGGAAATCCTACCCGTGAAAAGATGGTCACCAGTGCATCCGCCACCTTATCTGCCCTAGTTGAGGACAGAGCTACTGCCTCCGGGTACCGGGTAGCGTAGTCTACCACAGTAAGGATGTATTGCTTTCCAGAGCTGCTGGGGACGGCCAGCGGGCCCACAATGTCCACCGCGATCCTCTGGAAAGGCTCCTCTATCACTGGCAACGGGATCAGGGGAGCCTTAAGAGCAGGCCCCGCCTTCCCCACTCTTTGACAGGTGATACAGGAGCGGCAGTAGTTAGTCACATCTGTCCCCATCTTGGGCCAATAGAAGTGTTGAGACAGCCGTGCCTTAGTTTTGCTAATCCCCAAGTGTCCAGCAAGTGGAATCTCATGGGCAATCCTCAACAACTCACCTCGGAACTGGTGCGGGACGACCAGCTGTTTTTCCCTCAACAACTCCTTTTGGGAACCTCCGGGTACTGTCTCCCGGTACAACCTTCCTCGTTCCCAGAACACCCTCTCCTTATCAGTCACGGAGGTGGGCGTCTCGGCGAGGTGCCTCAAGTTCCCCAGGCTCGCATCTGAGTGCAGAGCGGCCTGGAACTCCTGGCTGGAGGCAGCCAGAAGTGACGTCAGGGTTCCTTCCTCACTGGGACCCTCTGGGACCGGCTCTGGGTCCACCTCTGGTTCAGTCTCTCCTGTAGCGGAGGAGGGTCCAGATGGCAGGGCGCTACCTGCGATCCGGGCACTCTGACTGCGGGTGACAGCAGCTACATATGCAGTCTCCCCGGGGATTTCTATAGACCCATCAGCCTGCGCTGCTATGGGCTCTACCTCCCCATCCACCCCCAACACTTCAGGAGCAGTGCTACTTATGGGCCAGTTACCTTCCTCGGTGGCACTGGTCAGTGTCATGGCGTCACCTTCCTCCCGGTTCCCATGCACCTCCCCATTTCCTTGAGCACTGTCGCTTGCTCCTGCTAGGGGTTCCTCAGCCGTCTCACTCCGCAGAGCGACGGGACTGAACGCTCCTGTACCTGTGGACACATCTACCACTTCAAGAAAGGGTTAACAGATTCAGATGGCACAGATACATCACTATCAACATCAGTCCTAGGGAAAGAAAGGTTATCAGTTGCATCATCACTTCGCAAAGCATTAGCAGGTAACACAATCAGTTTCCCATCATCATCAACATCAACATCATGGTTAACGTTAACCTTATTATCAGATTGGGAAGGGGTGTCAGGGACATAGTACGCCACCATCCTCCCCAGATCAGTCCCCAATAAAACATCAGTGGGCAGGTTTTCGGACACCCCCACTTCCTTCACCCCGCTCCCGGCACCCCAGTCAATGAAAACTCGGGCTATCGGCAAGGGGTAGTGGACACCCCCAATCCCTGTGACAGTTAAGGTTTTCCCCGGAATCAACTCTTCAGGGGCCGCCAGTTCGGGTCGGATGAGGGTTCGTTCAGCCCCGGTGTCCTTGAGGCCTGTAGCAAGACGGGCCCCCACGCGGACGGGCTGCACGTTGTCATCAACCCTCCCCACCACACCACCCACCAAAAGAACAGAGGCGTTGGGCCCAGAGGCCTTGGCTGGGGGGTTCTTCTGCCTCTCCGGACAGGTGGCGCTGATGTGACCAGTCCTTTTACAGGAGAAACACTGGCGGGGGTCTGATGTAGGCCTGGCGCTGGCAAAGGGGATAGTGCCTCCAGAGGGACGACTGGCAGGGGCACTGGGGTTTGTTGCAGGCTTACCCCCTCCCCAGCGGGTGGCGACGGGCTTCCGCACCTCGGGTTTCCGGTTGGCCTCATAGCTGTCGGCGATCCGGGCTGTTGTGACCGCGTCCTCTGGTTCTCGGTCCAGGATGAACTGTCGGACCTCAGCTGGGCACAGATGCAGGAACTGGTCTTTGATCATCAGGTCTTTCAGCTCCTCATAGGTGTCAACTGACAGTCCATGGATCCACTGGTCAAAGTGGTTCCTGAGTCCTTGCACCACATCGCTATAACTGTCGTGTGGGCCACGTTGGAGGTTCCGGAACTTCTTTCGGTATACCTCAGGGGTTAGCTGGTACTTGGCGATCAGGGCCTGCTTGATGGCCTCATAGTCACTGTCTTGATCTGGCGCGAGGGAAGCGAACGCCTCCAAAGCTTTGCCCTTTAGCCCGGGGGTCAAGTACCTGGCCCATTGGTCGGCAGGCAGCCGGTACTGTCTGCAGACTTTCTCAAAGGCCCGCAGAAAAGTGTCCAAGTCTCCGTCCCTTTCCAGCACGGGAAAGTGCTCCGGCCGGGGCTTGGGACTCTGAGTGCTGCTGGGCACACTGCTCTGAGCTGTGGAGGGCATTGCCCCTCGCTGAACCATCTCCAGCTCATGGGCTCTCTGCGCTTGGGCTTCCC
The DNA here is from genome assembly GCA_033576555.1 of Oophaga sylvatica. Lineage (NCBI taxonomy): Eukaryota > Metazoa > Chordata > Amphibia > Anura > Dendrobatidae > Oophaga > Oophaga sylvatica. Next base: position 25,109 of record JARQOD010010384.1, on the reverse strand, counting down.
GCTCGGCTCGGGCTCTCTCAGCCTCCCGCTCGGCTCTCTCAGCCTCTCGCTGGGCTTGGCGCTCGGCTCGGGCCTCCTGCTGGTATTGCTGAATCAGCTTCAGGCGCTCCCCCCGGTCGTCGGTGGGGAGTTCCTCCAGGGCCGCCTGCAGGTAAGGGTCCATCCCGCCCTGGTTGTAAGCCTGCAGGGTTTGGGCCTCTGCTGCCGCCCCACCTTGGCTTGGGCCGGCTTCTGTGCCCTCCTCGCTCTCAGCGTGGTCCTGTGGCATCAGGACCTTGATCAGTTGAGCTTTGGTTTGGCCCCTGGGGTCAAGGCCTCGGGAAATGCATATTCCAGCAAGAGTGTCCCTTTTCTGCAGTTTGTACCAACTTGCTCCTATTGTAGCCATGTTTGCCAAATAAAAGATAGGATAGAAAAACAAAGAGAAGGGAGGGGTAACCCAAGTACACACAATTGTCTCAGGACTAATAAACACTGAGTCTGTTCTCCAAAACTTTAGTTGCAGGGTCGCTGAAGAACCGTGCAAGTTTTTTAGTGAATGGAATGATTGCTCAAACCAGATCACTAATGCTCTATAATCCCACCGCTCTGCCACCAATATGTGATGAACGGGCACACAGTCCGCCACACGGTAGCCCGGGGGTCACGGCTTGTGATCCCACCGCTGCCACCACATGTGATGGAACGTGCACACACACGACGGCTGCTGCCGTCCGACCCAGTAAACTGCAGGGATTTATAACTATCCCACTTCCACTTAGGAACTTGCAGCTCTCTGGCGCCCCCCTTACCTCAGGTCAGTCAGGGAACTGCACCTAGGTAATTAGTCGCCAGACGGGTCACTTGGATGTGTGCTGGCTATTGGGCACGCTGCAGTGAGGGAATTATAATTACTCCTGGCTGCAGCCAGGCAGTACCCTTATAAACCCCGCTGCGTCACTGCCAGCGTCACCCAATAGATTAACACTTTACACCCCTTTCTTTTAGCTGCCACCAGCTACGGCTTTTGATGAACAATTTATCAAGAGGGTCCGTAGCAACCCCAAAACAGTAGCGTAGTGCTTCAGGCACGTGCAAATTCGTTTATAGAGCAGGAGAAAACAAACTAATAAATTTATAGGTTTATTCCTTAAAAACAGGCAATGCTTATATAATATAAAAAGATGTAACAAACTGAGACAATATCGTTATATACAGATGCAGTTATAAAATAAAATAGGATTAAGAATGAAAATCACTCACATGGTTGTTAGATCATATACAGGCAAGCCAGGCTGGGGGAAGGAGCCACACGTCATAGTTCATTGGGAGATCTCTTACTCAGGACATCCCAGCAGAAAGAATATATCTAAGGAACTTCACTGTAAGACTTATGCATGTCAGCTTCTGACCTCACAAAAAGGGCTGGTCCTCTGGCCACCTCCCCTGGCTGCAAGCTATGGTTTGAGCTCTGCGATATCATAAGGTTCATAACTCGTCCTGTGAACCTATCAGAATAACGGCAGACCTATCAATGATCTCACTCTAGAGTGACGGTTCCAATGAGCCCACACTTGGGTGGGCTAGTACATGGGGCACCCGAGAATTCCATTTCTCGGGTTCTGTTGGAGTTACGGGTTTACCAGTACCACGGGAACGATGCCCGTCGGCACATGGTTCAACACAGTAACTTTCGTGTTTCTAGCGAATGCTCCCACCGTGTTATTCCAAAAAGAATGAATTCTCCAAAATGGCTGCTATAGGACTTTTGCAGGGTTTGCTAAGACAAAGGAAAATTCCTGAGGTGGGAGGGATGAGAGATCGAGTTAGCTGCAGAGAGAAGGAGGGAGGGGTACTTTGCCCTGTGCTTGCAAACAGTGGGGGTGGTAGTTCTAGCAACAGCACAAGACATGAAGCTTGCAATATCATCACATCTACTAATTGCAAAAACACCTGAGATCACACGACCTCTACCACCTAAATTAGTTCTCTGGTGTAACAAAACTAAGCCGCAGCCACTGAAAAAACTGGAAAAGGCAAATGAACAAATAACAGTGGCTCAGATAAACTGAGAGGAGCACAAGCCCCCGGAGGGGACCTGGCTGACCTCCACAGAAGTGCAGGGAACAATGCAAAAAGCAAGCACAAAAATAAAAACAGAAAATATCTTATCTGAGAGCAGGAGAAGAGGCAAGACTCAGCAAGCTTCCAAGTGAACCAGGAACCACAGTTGAGACAATAGATCACGGCAACCATGATGGGAGGGAACCTCCCTTATATAAGACCAGTCTGTAACTCCTGATTGCCAATCCTCATTGAATGGTTCAGTACTGTTTGTAACCACCAGAGGGAGTTTTTGCTCAGGATTCATTTCTAACACATTCACAACAGTACCCCCCCTTGAGGAGGGGTCACCGAACCCTCATTTGGGCAACCAGGTCGGTCAGGATGAGCTCTGTGATACGCACGGATAAGTCTCCTAGCATGGATGTCCGAAGCAAACACCCAAGAATTGTCCTCCTGACCATAACCTCTCCACTTAACCAAATACTGGAGTTTCCATCTAGAAAAACGAGAATCCAATATTTTCTCAACCACATACTCCAGATTGCCCTCAATCAGAACAGGGTCAGGAGGTGCAGCCATAGGAACCACTGGCTCGACAAACCTCTTCAATAAGGACTTGTGGAACACGTTATGGATCTTAAATGTCCCTGGAAGAAGTAAAGGAAAGGAAACAGGATTAAGAATCTCCATGATCTTATAAGGTCCAATGAACCTAGGCTTAAACTTAGGAGATGCAACTCTAATAGGGATATTTCTTGAGGACAACCAGACCAAGTCCCCCACTTCAAACCGAGGACAATCAGTCCTATGCCGGTTGGCAAACCGCTGGGCCCTCTCCTGAGAGAGGGACAACCTCTCCACTACCTGGTCCCAAATCTGCTGCATACGCTCCACAACAGAGTCAACACCTGGACAGACAGAAGCCTCCGTCTGTCCCGAAGAAAATCGAGGGTGAAACCCAAAATTGCAGAAAAATGGAGACATCAAAGTGGCAGAGCTAGCCCTATTATTAAGAGCAAACTCAGCCAAAGGCAAAAAAGAGACCCAGTCATCCTGATCAGCAGACACAAAGCATCTTAGATAAGTCTCCAATGTCTGGTTTGTTCTCTCAGTTTGACCATTGGTCTGAGGATGAAAGCCGAGGAAAAAGACAATTGAACACCAAGTTTAGAAAAAAAAAGTCCTCCAAAATCTGGAAACAAACTGGACTCCTCTGTCAGACACAATGTTCTCAGGAATGCCGTGTAACCGAACCACGTGCTGAAGGAACAAAGGCACCAATTCGGAGGAGGAAGGCAACTTAGGTAATGGCACAAGATGTATCATTTTGGAAAACCTATCACAAATCACCCAGATGGCGGTCATTCTCTGAGAAACAGGAAGGTCGGAAATGAAATCCATAGAGATATGGGTCCATGGTCTCTTGGGCACAGGCAATGGCATCAACAAACCACTAGAGCGAGAGCAAGGCTTGGAGCGAGAGGAAGTCCCGCAGGACTGCACAAATTCCCTGACGTCACGAGACAAAGTAGGCCACCAAAAGGACTGACTAACCAAGTCTCTGGTATCAAAAATTCCGGGATGACCGGCCAACGCGGAACAATGAATCTCAGACATCACACTCTTTTTCCACCGGTCTGGGACAAACAATTTCCTAATAGGGCAGCGCTCGGGTTTATCCTCCTGACACCCTTCCAGAGCCAGTCTCAAATTGGTCGAGATGGCGGAAAGAACTACACCCTCTTTCAAAATAACAGCAGGATCAGATAACTCAGGAGAGTCCGCAAGGAAACTCCTCGAGAGGGCATCCGCCTTAACATTCTTAGAGCCAGGAAGAAAGGAAACCACAAAATTAAAACGTGTGAAAAACAAGGCCCACCTGGCCTGTCTAGGATTAAGTCGCTTGGCTGATTCCAGATAAACCAGATTCTTATGGTCCGTGAGGACCACCACCTGATGTTTGGTTCCCTCCAGCCAATGTCTCCACTCTTCAAAAGCCCACTTCAAGGCCAATAACTCCCGATTACCCACGTCATAATTACATTCAGTTGGAGAAAATTCTTGAGAGAAAAAGGCACAAGGGTTACTTTTAGAGGTCTCTGGATCTCTTTGGGACAAAACGGCACCTGCCCCAATTTCAGAGGCATCAACCTACACCTGAAATGGCAGAGAAACATCAGGCTGCCGTAGAACAGGAGCAGAAGTGAATCTCTGCTTAAGTTCCTGAAACGCAGAGACTGCCTCAGGAGGCCAATTCACCACATCAGAACCCTTTTTGGTCAAATCAGTCAATGGTTTAACAATAACAGAGAAATTACCAATAAATTTACGATAAAAATTGGCAAAACCCAAGAATCTCTGAAGAGCCTTTAATGAAGTAGGTTGGACCCAATCACAGATGGCCTGAACCTTGACTGGGTCCATTTCATTAACAGATGGGGACAAAATGAATCCCAGATTTGAGATCCTCTGTACGCCAAAAAGACACTTTGATCCCTTCACATACAGAGCATTCTCTCTCAAAATCTGGAACACAGTCCGAACATGTTTCACATGAGAGTCCCAATCATTGGAAAAAATCAAGATATCATCCAAATAAACAATCAGAAATTTATCCACAAAATCCCTGAAAATGTCATTCATGAAGGACTGGAAGACGGAAGGAGCATTAGTGAGCCCAAAAATTTGCAACTCTCCTGATGATCAGGTTCAACCCTCATTATCACCTGAGTAGAGAACTGGGGTTTCTTCTCAGCCAAAGGGGTAGAATCAATCCCCAGTAGGGGAATAGACTTCCGTAGGGGTATCAAGGGAAACCCACAACGTTTAGCAAAATCATAATCCATCAGGTTAATAGCTGCTCCAGAATCAACGAAAGCCTGAGCAGAAAATGAGGACAGAGAGCATATCAGAGTGACAGTTAATAAAAACTTAGTCTGAACACTACCCAAGACAACTGAGCGTGCAAAATGTCTTCCTCGCTTAGGGCAGACTGAAATAGCATGAGAGGCATCACCACAGTAGAAACATAACCCATTGCGTTTTCGAAACTCATGACGCTGTGCCCCAGAAGCCACTCTATCACACTGCATAGGTTCAGAAGCTGGTTCACAAGGCAACACTATTCCACGCATACCTCTACGCTCACGCAAACGTCTGTCAATTTGAATCACTAATGACATAGAATCATTGAGACCAGAGGGAGCAGGGAAACCCACCATAACATCTTTTACATTCTCTGACAGACCCTTCCGAAAAAGGGCTGCCAAATCATCGTCATTCCATTTGGTCAGGACTGCCCACTTTCGGAATTTCTGACAGCACAACTCAGCATCCTCAAGCCCCTGATTAAATGCCAACAAGTTTTTTTCAGCTTGATCAGTGACATTAGGTTCATCGTACAATAACCCCAGAGCCATAAAAAATGCATCAACATTACTCAAAACAGGGTCCCCAGGTGTCAGGGAAAAAGCCCAATCCTGATGATCGCCGCGCAGGAGAGAGATGACAATTTGAACCTGCTGTGCTGCGTTCCCTGAGGACTTAGGTTTTAAGGCAAAAAACAACTTACAATTATTTTGAAATTCAGAAATTTAGCTCGATCTCCCAAAAATAAATCTGGCATGGGGATCCTAGGTTCCACAACCGGCAACCCTGCAAGATAGATAGCAATACTCCGAACCTCAGTGGCAAGCTGATCCACACGGCCAGACAACTGTGCAAACTCCATTGAGGGAAAAAAAAAATCCTCCTCAGCACCCAGAGAAAAAGAGGGAAAAAAATGCAACAAACAGAGAAAAAAAAAATTCTGGCAACTTCCCTTTTTCTTTTACTATTTTTCCCTTCTGTTGAGTACCATATAATTTTCACTTTGGCCGGTGATACTGTTATGATTTGGTAGCTGAGGAGAGCAGGCAAAAATGGCAATACACCAGAGAGGTTGGAATCTACTGGATTGCAGTACCCTGACTAACCACCACAACTAAAGGCAGCCGTGGAAGCGTTCCTACGTTGGTCCTAGACGCCTCGTCACAGCCTGAGAGGTTAACTACACCTAAAGATAGAAAGAGGAAAGCTATCTGCCCCGGAGCAGATCCCCAAAGAACATAGGAAGCCCCCAAACATGTAATGGCGGTTAGACAAGAGGAAATACAGACACAGACAGAAAATAGTATGAGCAAACGTTGGGGCCCAATCTGCCTAGAAAGACAAAAGGATAGGAAGGACACTTACTGCAATCCAAAAAAACCTAAAAAATACGAACTCTACTAATTGCAAAAACACCTGAGATCACACGACCTCTACCACCTAAATTAGTTTTCTGGTGTCACAAAACTAAGCCGCAGCCACTGAAAAAACTGGAAAAAGGCAAATGAACAAATAACAGTGGCTCAGATAAACTGAGAGGAGCACAAGCCCTCGGAGGGGACCTGGCTGACCTCCACAGAAGTGCTGGGAACAATGCAAAAAGCAAGCACAAAAATAAAAACAGAAAATATCTTATCTGAGAGCAGGAGAAGAGGCAAGACTCAGCAAGCTTCCAAGTGAACCAGGAACCACAGTTGAGACAAGAACAATAGATCACCGGCAACCATGATGGGAGGGAACCTCCCTTATATAAGACCAGTCTGTAACTCCTGATTGCCAATCCTCATTGAATGGTTCAGTACTGTTTGTAACCACCAGAGGGAGCTTCTGCTCAGAATTCATTTCTAACACATTCACAACACCTTTAGCCGACAAAATATACCCCAGAAACTTTATCTCCTGCTCCATGAAGACACATTTCTCCCATTTGGCGAATAAAGAATGCTCTCTGAGTCACTGGAGGACAGAGCGGACGGGTTGGACGTGCGTCACAATGTCAAAAGAGTAAATCAGGATGTCGTCCAAATAAACGACTACATAAACACCACTAATGTTTCTGAAAATCTCGTTCACAAAATTCTGAAACACTGCCGGTGCAGTACTGAGCCCAAACGGCATTACAAGATACTCAAAGTGGCCGAGGGGTGTGTTAAACGCGGTCTTCCACTCATCTCTGTTCTGAATATGCTGGAGGCGGCTTCTGAGCTAGGGCTCCCTCCGGTGGTTGCTGAGGGTAATGAACTGATTAATGAATGGCCTTCAGCTGGCGCTGAATGGTAGGATATAAGTGGCCTGAGTTCCCAGCAGCCTTGCCGGTTATCAATTGTTCCTTCTGGTTTTGCTTGAAGCACTGCTAGGTTCCTGCTCTCCTTCAGATAAGTGTTTGCTGGTTTTTTTTCTCTGTTTGATTTTCATTGCTGGTTTGCTGCTTGCAGTGGACTGCAGCCTGTCCCCTTTTGGGGGTCTGGCGCTGCAATTGTGCTCCGTTTTTGTCTGCACTTTTGCTTTGCTCCTTTGTTACTTTTTATTTGCTGAATAGCGTTTGTTACACCAGAGATCTGATTTAGGTGGTTGAGATCGTGTGATCTCAGGTTTTTTGGCAATCAGAAGTGTTGGTATTTTTTAGGGTTTTTGTTGGATTGCAGTCAGAATTCTTTCCTGTACTTTTCTGTCTAGACAGATTGGGCCCCAGCGTTTGCTCTTTCTATTTTCTGTCTGTGTCCGTGCTTTCTTCTTGACATGTTTGGGGGCTTCCTATTTTCTTTGGGGATCTGCTCCGGGGCAGATAGCTTTCATCTTTCTGCATTTAGGTGTAGTTATCTCTCAGGCTGTGACGAGGCGTCTAGGATCAACGTAGGAACGCTCCACGGCTAACTCTAGTTGTGTGGTTAGTTCAGGTTACTGCAATCCAATAGGTTCCAGCCTCTCTGGTATATTACCGTTTTTGCTATTTCTCCTCAGTTACTGAACATAACAGTATAACCGGCCCAAAAAACTGAAAATTGTATGGTACTCACAGAAGGGGAAAATAGTAATAAGGAAACTCTTTTGCATTTTTTTTTCCCCTCTTTTCTCTGGGTGCTGAGAAGGATTTTTTTTTTTTCTCAATGAAGTTTGCACAGTTGTCTGGCCGTGTGGATCAGCTTGCCACTGAGGTTCGGAGTATTGCTACCTATCTTGCTAGGTTGCCAGTTGTGGAACCTAGGATCCTCATGCCAGATTTGTTTTTGGGGGATCGATCTAAATTTCTGAATTTCAAAAATAACTGTAAGTTGTTTTTTTGCCTTAAAGCCTAAGTCCTCAGGGAACGCAGCACAGTGTAGCGCCGGCGTCCCTGCCCTCTGCCAGGCAGGGACGTCGCCCCCCTTACCCACGCTCGGCGTCCTCCTTCCGTCCTGCTGGGGTCGCGCGCTCCTTCCCTGCTGCTGGACTTAGGGCGCGCGCCCGCGCGCTCCCCCGCTCTTAAAGGGGCCGCGCGCATCTTTCAAAAAAGGTCCCCGGCTAATGCCGGAGGACTCCACCCTATATAAAGTACTCCCTCCTTAATGGAGGTGCCCGAGCAATGTTGTTGCACTGTTTACTCTGCTTCAGCCCTCAGGTTCCGTTACCAGTTACCTGCCTGTCTCCTGCCAGTTTGCTGTCTGCTACCTGTCCGCAAGCCTACCTGGAGGTTCGGCCGTCACCGGTGGTGACCATCGGCTATTCCAGAGAATCTCTCCTGCTCACTTGGGGGCGCTCATTTGCCATCTGCCTGCAGACCTACCCGAAGGTTCGGACGTCACATGCGGTGACCATCGTCTATTCCAGAGACTCTCGCCTGCTCACTTGGGGGCGTTCATCTGCCATCTGCCTGCAGACCTACCCGGAGGTTCGGACGTCACATGCGGTGACCATCGTCTATTCCAGAGACTTTCGCCTGCTCACTTGGGGGCGTTCATCTGTCATCTGCCTGCTAGCCTACCGGGAGGCTCCACCATCTCAGGTCGTATATACCTGTCCATCCAGAGACTGCCCCGGTCACTTGCCGTGACTACCTGCCTGTCTATCCAGAGACTGCCCCGGTCACTTGCCGTGACTACCTGCCTGTCTATCCAGAGACTGCCCCGGTCACTTGCCGTGACTACCTGCCTGTCTATCCAGAGACTGCCCCGGTCACTTGCCGTGACTACCTGCCTGTCTATCCAGAGACTGCCCCGGTCACTTGCCGTGACTACCTGCCTGTCTATCCAGAGACTGCCCCGGTCACTTGCCGTGACCTCTTTTCCCGTCTGTCCAAAGACTGTCCCTGTCACTTGCCGTGACTTCCTGTCCGTCTCCCCGGGCGCCACCCGCTCCTTTACAAGGAGAGCCTCCTTGTATAATAAAGCTCAGAGGTTCCGCCTCCCTGACCCGTTACAGTTTGCTCGGGCCATGGAACCCGGTGGCACCCAAACCCCTTCGCTCTCTGACCTGTGTCATGAACTGTCTCGTCAGAGGTCTCAACAGGAGTCCATCCTGGGTCATCTGCGGAATGTTAATTCCCGCCTGGACACCCTGACTACTTCACCAGCAACCACCACTGGCGCCATGACTCGCAATCCGGCAGTCCCGTTGCTTACCAATTCCGTGGTTTCCGTTCCTGGACCTCGACTTTCTGCTCCTCCACGGTTTGGAGGCGATCCTACTCTGGCTCGGGGTTTCATTAACCAGTGTACCCTGCATTTCGAACTCCTGGCTCACCAGTTTAACTCCGACCGGGCCAAAATTGCCTTCATTATGTCCCATCTCACCGGAGAGGCTCTGGCCTGGCTTAATCCTCCCTGGGAGAGAGAAGATCCTCTGGTGTCTGACCTGCCTGCTTTTCTCTCGGCCTTCCGGAAGGTATTCGACGAACCCGGACGGAAGACCTCCTCTGCATCATCTCTGTTGTGTCTCCGTCAGGGAAGTCTCACCGTGGGGCAATATGCCATACGGTTCCGTACCCTTGCCTCGGAGCTGGCCTGGGATAATGATGCTCTGATATCTGTCTTCTGGGAGGGTCTGTCCGGCCGTATTAAAGATGAACTTGCCGGTCGAGACATTCCAACCTCTCTCGATGACCTAATAACTCTGGCTAATCTAATTGATCTACGGTTCCAGGAACGCGCCACAGAGGTCACCCGTGAGAGAAGGTTTCCTCGTCTAGCTCCTTCTTTTCAGAGACCTGTAACTCCTTCCGCTTCTCCCCAGGTACACACTTCTGAGCCTATGCAGGTTGACCAGACCAAGATGGTCAAAGCCCGTCAGGACTTACGCCGTGCCGAGGGGAGTTGCTTCTACTGTGGCAGTAAGGAGCACCGGATCCATACCTGTCCGGAGAGGTCGGGAAACGCCTGTGTCTAGGTTCGCTCGGAGAGGTCAACCTAGACAAGAATAAATCCTCTTCATCTCTGCTGCTGTCAGTCTCAATTCTCCTCGGTGAGAACCGTCATTTCGAACAAGCCCAACTTGATTCTGGAGCAGCCGGGAATCTTGTTTCACAGGTTCTAGTAGAGAAATATCGCATTCCTACCAAACATCTGGTTGAACCAGTATCTGTTGCTGCTGTGGACGGGGGTCTCCTACCACGTCCCATCCAACTTATCACTGAAGCCATAACCCTGCAGGTGGGAATGTTGCATTCTGAGAGCATCTCGTTTCATGTCCTGCCTGGACTCTCTCATGCTTTCTTATTAGGTCTACCTTGGCTCCAAAAGCATGCACCCGTGCTCGACTGGCAGACTGGAGAGATCCTTCGCTGGGGACAGGACTGTCATAAAACGTGTTTGGTTCCTGTTCATCCCGTCCGTCCTTCTCCTACACCAACTAATCTATCAGGGCTCCCGATTCCATATTGGTCGTTCGCTGATGTCTTTAATAAAAAGGAGGCAGAGACATTACCCCCTCACAGACCTTATGATTGCCCGATCGACCTGCTACCCGGTACTACGCCTCCCCGTGGGCGTATTTACCCATTGTCTGCTGCTGAGACCAGGTCGATGTCCGAATATATCGAGGAGAATTTGGCCAAGGGATTCATCTGGAAATCTACTTCCCCAGCGGGAGCAGGTTTCTTCTTCGTAAAAAAGAAAGACGGCTCTCTCCGTCCCTGTATTGACTACAGAGGCCTAAACCTGATCACGGTGAAGAATAAGTACCCTCTTCCGCTCATTCCCGAATTGTTTGATCGTCTGAGGGGGGCTAGAATCTTCACCAAACTGGATCTTCGTGGAGCATATAACCTAGTCCGTATCCGTCGGGGAGATGAATGGAAGACGGCATTCAACACCCGGGACGGCCACTATGAGTATTTGGTGATGCCCTTTGGTCTCTGTAATGCTCCTGCAGTCTTTCAGGAGTTGGTCAATGACATCTTCCGGGACCTGCTCTACTCCTGCATTGTGGTGTACCTAGACGACATCTTGGTCTTCTCTCCGGATCTCCAGTCTCACCGGAGGGATGTTCGTCAGGTTCTGCTCAGGCTTAGGCAGAATCACCTTTTCGCCAAATATGAGAAGTGTCTCTTTGAGCAGACCTCGCTTCCATTTTTGGGTTACATCATTTCTCAGACTGGCCTAAGAATGGATCCGGAGAAACTATCTGCCATCGAGAAATGGCCCCGACCGGAGGGATTGAAGGCCATTCAGCGGTTCCTGGGATTCGCCAATTATTACCGCCTCTTCATACCGCACTTCTCTTCCCGGACTGCTCCAATCTCCGCGCTCACCCGCAAGAATGCTAACCCCAAACAGTGGACGCCCGAAGCAGAGGAGGCCTTTCTTTCCTTAAAACAGGCCTTCTCTTCCGCTCCAGTGCTGCATCGCCCGGACGGCAACAAGCAGTTCTTCCTGGAGGTGGACGCTTCCTCTTCTGGAGCTGGAGCGGTACTGACTCAAAAGTCTTCTTCCGGGAGGATGGTATCTTGCGGCTTCTTCTCAAAACTCTTCTCCTCTTCTGAGCGCAATTATTCCATAGGAGACCGAGAGTTATTGGCCATCAAGCTGGCATTGGAGGAGTGGCGTTACCTACTCGAGGGGCTTTCATCCGGTAATCATTTACACTGACCACAAGAATCTGGCTTACCTCCAGCATGCCCAGAGACTTAACCCTCGCCAAACCCGGTGGTCCTTGTTTTTTGCCCGCTTCGACTTTCTTTTACACTTTCGCCCGGCCGACAAGAACATCAAGGCGGATGCCTTGTCCCGGTCTTTCCTGGTGTCGGATCTCGAGGAGGAACCTAAACATATCATCGATCCCGCCAGAGTGATGCAGGTGGCTCCCGTGAGTCTAAATCGTCTCCCTCCTGGTAAGACGTTCGTATCGGTACCTGATCGGGAGAGGATCCTCCACTGGGGTCATTCGTCTAAACTAGCTGGCCACGCTGGTCAGAAAAAGACCCTCCAGCTCATTACCCGGCATTACTGGTGGCCTACCCTGCACAAGGATGTAATAGACTTTGTTTCTGCCTGTGCCTCCTGTGCCCGCAACAAAGTTCCGAGACACCTGCCTGCCGGCCGTCTTCTCCCGCTTCCTGTACCCGCTGCCCCCTGGCAGCATATAGCCATGGACTTCATAACGGATCTTCCCGTCTCTGCTGGTTGTACGATCATTTGGGTGGTCGTTGACCGATTTTCCAAGATGGCTCACTTCATTCCCCTGCCAGGGCTTCCGTCTGCACCCGAGTTGGCTAAAGACTTTATCCGCCACATCTTCCGTCTTCATGGTCTGCCTCGTCACATTGTGTCGGATCGTGGGGTACAGTTCACCTCACGTTTCTGGAGAGCCACTTGTAAGTTGCTAGACGTCACCCTGGATTTCTCCTCTGCTTACCACCCACAGTCCAATGGTCAAGTCGAGCGAATCAATCAGATTCTGACCAGTTATCTCCGGCACTTCGTTAATGCCCACCATTCTGACTGGGTGGATCTCCTGCCTTGGGCCGAATTTTCGTACAACAATCACGAGAGCGAATCTTCCTCCAAATCTCCGTTTCTTGTAGTCTTCGGTCAACATCCTCGGATCCCTGTACCTATTTCCATCTCTGTGGACAATCCAGCTGCGGAATCCCTGGTTAACGAATTCTCCTCCATATGGGAGAGTACCCGGTCCGCACTCATTCTGTCATCCGAGCGCATGAAGAGACATGCTGACAAGAAACGTCTGGATCCCCCTCAATTCCGTCCTGGGGATAAGGTCTGGCTCTCGTCCAAGTATGTTCGGCTCAAGATTCCTTCCTACAAGTTAGGTCCTCGGTTCATCGGTCCTCTGGAGATCATCAGTCAGATCAACCCAGTGTCCTATAAATTGAAACTCCCGCCAATTTGCGGATTCCTAACTCCTTCCATGTATCTCTCCTCAAACCGGTGGTACTTAACTCTTTTGTCAAGTCTACAGGTACACCTCCTGCTCCACTGTCTGCTGAGAACGAATTTGAGGTAGAGAACATTTTGGCCACCAAAAGGGTAGGAAGAAAGACCTATTTTCTGGTGGATTGGAAGGGGTTTGGTCCTGAGGAGAGAACGTGGGAGCCTCGGGAGAACATCCATGCCCCTCTCATCCTAGCTAAATTTCTTTCTGGCCTAAAAAAGGGGGGCCTAAAGGGGGGGGGTACTGTAGCGCCGCGTCCCTGCCCTCTGCCAGGCAGGGACGCTGTTCCCCTGCGCCAGCGTCCTCTGCCAGGCAGGGACGTCGCCCCCCTTACCCACGCTCGGCGTCCTCCTTCCGCCCTGCTGGGGTCGCGCGCTCCTTCCCTGCTGCTGGACTTAGGGCGCGCGCCCGCGCGCTCCCCCGCTCTTAAAGGGGCCGCGCCATCTTTCAAAAAAGGTCCCCGGCCAATGCCGGAGGACTCCACCCTATATAAAGTACTCCCTCCTTAATGGAGGTGCCCGAGCAATGTTGTTGCACTGTTTACTCTGCTTCAGCCCTCAGGTTCCGTTACCAGTTACCTGCCTGTCTCCTGCCAGTTTGCTGTCTGCTACCTGTCCGCAAGCCTACCTGGAGGTTCGGCCGTCACCGGTGGTGACCATCGGCTATTCCAGAGAATCTCGCCTGCTCACTTGGGGGCGCTCATTTGCCATCTGCCTGCAGACCTACCCGGAGGTTCGGACGTCACATGCGGTGACCATCGTCTATTCCAGAGACTCTCGCCTGCTCACTTGGGGGCATTCATCTGCCATCTGCCTGCAGACCTACCCGGAGGTTCGGACGTCACGTGCGGTGACCATCGTCTATTCCAGAGACTTTCGCCTGCTCACTTGGGGGCGTTCATCTGTCATCTGCCTGCTAGCCTACCGGGAGGCTCCACCATCTCAGGTCGTATATACCTGTCCATCCAGAGACTGCCCCGGTCACTTGCCGTGACTACCTGCCTGTCTATCCAGAGACTGCCCTGGTCACTTGCCGTGACTACCTGCCTGTCTATCCAGAGACTGCCCCGGTCACTTGCCGTGACTACCTGCCTGTCTATCCAGAGACTGCCCCGGTCACTTGCCGTGACTACCTGCCTGTCTATCCAGAGACTGCCCCGGTCACTTGCCGTGACCTCTTTTCCCCGTCACTGTCCAAAGACTGTCCCTGTCACTTGCCGTGACTTCCTGTCCATCTCCCCGGGCGCCACCCGCTCCTTTACAAGGAGAGCCTCCTTGTATAATAAAGCTCAGAGGTTCCGCCTCCCTGACCCGTTACACACAGCAGGTTCAAATTGTCATCTCTCTCCTGCGCGGCGATCCTCAGGATTGGGCTTTTTCCCTGACACCTGGGGATCCTGTTTTGAATGATATTGATGTATTTTTTCAGGCTCTGGGGTTATTGTACGATGAACCTAATGTCACTGATCAAGCTGAAAAGATCTTGTTGGCATTAAATCAGGGTTTTGAAGACGCTGAGTTGTACTGTCAGAAATTTCGAAAGTGTGCAGTCCTGACCAAATGGAATGATGATGCTTTGGCAGCCCTTTTTCGAAAGGGTCTGTCAGAAAAAGTAAAGGACGTTATGATGGGATTCCCTGTTCCCTCTGGTCTCAATGATTCTATGTCTTTGGCTATTCAAATTGACAGACGTTTGCGTGAGCGCAGAGGTATGCATGAGATAGTGTTGCCTTGTGAGCCAGCTCCTGAGCCCATGCAGTGTGATGGAGTGATTTCTGGGGCTCAGTGAGTTTCGTAAGCGCAATGGGTTATGTTTCTACTGTGGTGACGCTTCCCATGCTATTTCTGCCTGCCCTAAGCGGAGAAGACGTTTTGCACGCTCAGTTGTCTTGGGTAGTGTTCAGACTAAATTTCTATTGACTGTTACCCTGATTTGCTCCTGTCCACTTTTTCTGCTCAGGCTTTTGTGGATTCAGGAGCAGCTATTAACCTGATGGATTTTGACTTTGCCAAACGTTGTGGGTTTCCCATGGTACCCCTGCGGAAGTCTATTCCCCTGCTGGGCATTGATTCTACCACTTTGGTGGAGAATAAACCCCAGTTTTCTACTCAGGTGATAATGAGGGTTGAACCAGATCATCAGGAGAGTTGCAAATTTCTGGTGCTGCATAATCTGCATGACATTATTGTACTGGGTTTCCCTTGGTTACAGTCTCATAATCCTGTTTTGGATTGGAAATCTGTGTCTGTGACCAGTTGGGGCTGCCAATGTGTTAATACTGACACTCCTGTTTTTTTCTGCCTCTCCCCAGTCTCAGGATGTCCCTGACTTTTTGACTGATTTTTCTGATGTGTTTAGTGAAAGTAAATCTGCATCCTTGCCCCCTCACAGGAGCTATGATTGCGCTATTGAATAGTGCCTGGTGGTAAATTTCCTAAAGGTCGCCTTTTTAATTTATCTGTACCTGAACACAATGCTATGTGATCTTATATCAAGGAGTCATTGGAGAAGGGTCATATCAGACCATCCTCTTCACCCTTGGGTGCCGTTTTTTTCTTTGTGGCCAAAAAGGATGGTTCATTGAGGCCGTGTATTGATTATCGCCTCCTGAATAAGATCACTGTTAAATATCAATATCCGTTACCTTTGATTTCTGACCTATTTTCCAGAGTGAAAAGTGCTAGTTGGTTTACCAAGCTTGACCTCAGGGGGGTGTATAACCTTATTCGCATTAGCACAGGGATGAATGGAAGACGGCGTTTAATACCCCAGAGGGGCATTTTGAGTACCTAGGGATGCCTTTTGGGCTCACTAATGCCCCTTTAGTCTTCCAATCCTTCATGAATGATATTTTCAGGGATTTTGTGGATAAATTTCTGATTGTTTATTTGGATGATATCTTGATTTTTTCCAATGACTGGGACTCTCATGTGAAACATGTTCGGACTGTGTTCCAGATTTTGAGAGAGAATGCACTGTATGTGAAGGGATCAAAGTGTCTTTTTGGCGTACAGAAGATCTCATTTCTGGGATTCATTTTGTCTCCATCTGTTATTGAAATGGACCCGGTCAAGGTTCAGGCCATCTGTGATTGGGCTCAACCTACCTCATTGAAGTCTCTTCAGAGATTTTTGGGTTTTGCCAATTTTTATCATAAATTTATTGGTAATTTCTCTGGTATTGTTAAACCATTGACTGATTTGACCAAAAAGGGTTCCGATGTGGTGAATTGGCCTCCTGAGGAGTTTCTGCGTTTCAGGAACTTAAGCAGAGATTCATTTCTGCTCCTGTTCTACGGCAGCCTGATGTTTCTCTGCCGTTTCAGGTGGAGGTTGATGCCTCTGAGATTGGGGCAGGTGCCGTTTTGTCCCAAAGGGATCCAGAGACCTCTAAGAGTAACCCTTGTGCCTTTTTCTCTCGAAAATTTTCTCCAACTGAACTTAATTATGACGTGGGTAATCGGGAGTTATTGGCCATGAAGTGGGCCTTTGAAGAGTGGAGACATTGGCTGGAAGGAGCTAAACATCAGGTGGTGGTCCTCACGGACCATAAGAACCTGATTTATCTCGAATCAGCCAAGCGACTTAATCCTAGACAGGCCAGGTGGGCCTTGTTTTTCACACGTTTTAATTTTGTGCTTTCTTTTCTTCCTGGCACTAAGAATGTCAAGGCGGATGCCCTTTCGAGGAGTTTCTTTACAGATTCTCCTGAGTTATCTGATCCTGCTGTTATTTTGAAAAAGGGTGTGGTTCTTTCCGCCATTTCGCCCCAATTTGAGACAGGCTCTGGAAGGGTGTCAGGAGGATAAACCTGAGCGCTGCCCTGTTGGGAAGTTGTTTGTTCCAGACCAGTGGAAAAAGAGTGTGATGTCTGAGATTCATTGTTCCACGTTGGCTGGTCATCCCGGGATTTTTGGTACCAGAGACTTGGTGAGTCACTCCTTTTGGTGGCCTACCTTGTCTCATGACGTCAGGGATTTTGTTCAGTCCTGTGGGACTAGCTCTCGTTCCAAGCCTTGCCCTCGTTCTAGTGGTTTGTTAATGCCATTACCTGTACCCAAGAGGCCATGGACCCATATTTCTATGGATTTTATTTCTGACCTTCCTGTCTCTCAGAGAATGACCGTTATCTGGGTAATCTGAGATAGGTTTTCCAAGATAATACATCTGGTGCTATTACCTAAGTTGCCTTCCTCCAACGAGTTGGTGCCTTTGTTCTTTCAGCATGTAGTTCGGTAACATGGCATTCCGGAGAACATTGTGTCTGACAGAGGAGTCCAGTTTGTTTCCAGATTTTGGAGGACATTTTGTTCTAAACTTGGTGTTCAGTTGTCCTTCTCCTCTGCATTTCACCCTCAGACCAATGTACAAACCGAGAGAACAAACCAGACCTTGGAGGCTTATTTGAGATGTTTTGTGTCTGCTGATCAAGATGACTGGGTCTCTTTTTTGCCTTTGGCTGAGTTTGCTCTTAATAATAGAGCTAGCTCTGCCACCTTGATGTCTCCATTTTTTTGCAATTCCGGGTTTCACCCTCGATTTTCTTCAGGACAGGCGGAGGCTTCTGTCTGTCCGGGGTTGACTCCATTATGCACCGTATGCAGCATATTTGAGACCAGGTGGTGGAGAGGTTGTCTCTCTCTCAGGAGAAGGCCCAGCGGTTTGCCAACCGGCATAGGACTGATGGTCCTCGTTTTAAAGTGGGGGACTTGGTTTGGTTGTCCTCAAGGAATATCCCTATGAAGGTTGCATCTCCAAAATTTAAGCCAAGGTTCATTATAAGATCATGGAAATTATTAATCCGGTTTCCTCCCGTTTGCTTCTTCCAGGGACATTAAAGATCCATAACGTGTTCCACAAGTCCTTATTGAAGAGGTTTGTCGAACCAGTGGTTCCTATGGCTGCACATCCCGACCCTGTTTTGGTTGAGGGCAATTTGGAGTATGTGGTTGAGAAGATATTGGATTCTCGTTTTGCTAGACGGAAACTCCAGTATTTGGTTAAGTGGAGAGGTTATGGTCAGGAGGACAATTCTTGGGTGTTTGTTCGGACCTTCATGCTGGGAGACTTATCCGTGCCTATCATCGAGCCCATCCCGATCGGCCTGGTTGCGCAGGTGAGGGTTCGGTGACCCCTCTCACGGGGGGGGTACTGTTCTGAATATGCTGGAGGCGGCTTCTGAGCTAGGGCTCCCTCCGGTGGTTGCTGAGGGTAGTGAACTGATTAATGAATGGCCTTCAGCTGGCGCTGAATGGTAGGATATAAGTGGCCTGAGTTACCAGCAGCCTTGCCGGTTATCAATTGTTCCTTCTGGTTTTGATTTGAAGCACTGCTAGGTTCCTGCTCTCCTTCAGATAAGTGTTTGTTGTTTTTTTTTCTCTGTTTAATTTTCATTGCTGGTTTGCTGCTTGCAGTGGGTGTCTGGCGCTGCAATTGTGCTCCGTTTTTGTCTGCACTTTTGCTTTGCTCCTTTGTTACTTTTTATTTGCTGAATAGCGTTTGTTACACCAGAGATCTGATTTAGGTGGATGAGATCGTGTGATCTCAGTTATTTTGGCAATCAGAAGTGTTGGTATTTTTTGGGGTTTTTGTTGGATTGCAGTCAGAATTCTTTCCTGTACTTTTCTGTCTAGACAGATTGGGCCCCAGCGTTTGCTTATTCTATTTTCTGTCTGTGTCCGTGCTTTCTTCTTGTCTAACCGCCATTACATGTTTGGGGGCTTCCTATTTTCTTTGGGGATCTGCTCCGGGGCAGATAGCTTTCATCTTTCTGCCTTTAGGTGTAGTTATCTCTCAGGCTGTGACGAGGCGTCTAGGATCAACGTAGGAACGCTTCACGGCTACCTCTGTTGTGAATGGGTTTGAGATGAGTTCTGAGCAGAGGCTCCCTCTGGTGGTTACAACGGTACTAGTGAGGATTGGGAATCAGGTGTTACTGATTGGTCTTATATAAGGGAGTCACCTTCCCATCAGGGTTGCCGGTGATCAATTGTTCTGGTCTGAATCCTTCTTTCCAGTTTCCCTTGTAGCCTGCTGTGTCGTGTCTGCATCTCCTGCTATCAGATAAGACAATTTCTTATTTTGTGTTTTTGCTATATTTTTGCATTTTGTCCTGCACTTCTGTGGGGGCCTTCTGGGTCCCCTCCGGGGGCTTTTGCCCTCTCAGTTTAGTCCAGCCACTGTGTTTTGTACTTTTGCTTTTTGCAGTTTTTTCAGTGGCTGCTGTTTTTGTTACACCAGAGAACTAATTTAGGTGGTAGAGGTCGTGTGATCTCAGGTGATTTTGAAATTAGTAGAGTTGGTGTTTTTCAGGGTTTTCTGGGATTGCAGTAAGTACCCTTCCTATCCTTTTCTATTTAGATAGTTTGGGCCCCAGCGTTTGCTCATACTATTTTCTTTCTGTGTCAGTATTTCCTCTTGTCTAACCGCCATTACATGTTTGGGGGCTTTCTATTATCTTTGGGGTTCTGCTCCGGGGCAGATAGCTTTCCTATTTCTATCTTTAGGTGTAGTTAGTTTCTCAGGCTGTGACGAGGCGTCTAGGACCAACGTAGGAACGCTCCACGGCTGCCTCTAGTTGCGGTGGTTAGTCAGGGTACTGCAATCTCATAGATTCCAACTGCTCTGGTGTACAGTCATGGCCAAAAGTTTGAGAATGACACAAATATTCTATTTTCACATGATCTGCTGCCCTCTGGTTTTTATGTGTGTTTGACAGATGTTTTTATCACAGACAGAAATATAATAATTGCAATCATATGAGTAACAAAAGCTTATATTGACAGTTATAATGAGTTAATGCAGCAAGTCAATATTTGCAGTGTTGACCCTTCTTCTTCAGGACCTCTGCAATTCTCCCTGGCATGCTCTCAATCAACTTCTGGACCAAATCCTGACTGATAGCAGTCCATTCTAGCACAATAAATGCTTTCATTTTGTCAGAATTTTAGGTTTTTGTTTGTCCACCCGTCTCTTGATGATTGACCACAAGTTCTCAATGGGATTAAGATCTGGGGAGTTTCCAGGCCATGGACCCAAAATCTCTATGTTTTGTTCCCTGAGCCATTTAGTTATCACCTTTGCTTTATGGCAAGGTGCTCCATCATGCTGGAAAAGGCATTGTTGATCGCCAAACTGCTCTTGGAGGGTTGGGAGAAGTTGCTCTTGGAGGACATTCTGGTACCATTCTTTATTCATGGCTGTGTTTTTAGGCAAGACTGTGAGAGAGCCGATTCCCTTGGCTGAGAAGCAACCCCACACATGAATGGTTTCAGGATGCTTAACAGTTGGCATGAGACAAGACTGGTGGTAAGGCTCACTTTGTCTTCTCCGAATGAGGCGTTTTCCTGATGTCCCAAACAATCGAAAAGGGGATTCATCAGAGAAAATAACTTTACCCAGTCCTCAGCAGTCCACTGCCTGTACCTTTTGCAGAATATCAGTCTGTCCATGATGTTTTTTCTGGAGAGAAGTGGCTTCTTTGCTGCCCTCCTTGACACCAGGCCTTGCTCCAAGAGTCTCCGCCTCACAGTGCGTGCAGATGCACTCACACCTGCCTGCTGCCATTCCTGAGCAAGCTCTGCACTGCTGGTAGCCCGATCCCGCAGCTGAAACACTTTTAAGAGACGGTCCTGGCGCTTGCTGGTCTTTCTTGGGCGCCCTGAAGCCTTTTTGGCAACAATGGAACCTCTCTCCTTGAAGTTCTTGATGATGCGATAGATTGTTGACTGAGGTGCAATCTTTCTAGCTGCGATACTCTTCCCTGTTAGGCCATTTTTGTGCATTGCAATGATGACTGCACGTGTTTCTTTAGAGATAACCATGGTTAACAGAAGAGAAACAATGATGCCAAGCACCAGCCTCCTTTTAAAGTGTCCAGTGGTGTCATTCTTACTTAATCATGACAGATTGATCTCCAGCCATGTCCTCATCAACACCCACACCTGTGTTAATGGAGCAATCACTAAAAAGAGGTTAGCTGGTCCTTTTAAGGCAGGGCTGCAATGATCTTGAAATGTGTTTTGGTGGATAAAGTTCATTTTCTAGCCAAATATTGACTTTGCAAGTAATTGCTGTTAAGCTGATCACTCTTTATAACATTCTGGAGTATATGCAAATTGCCATTAGAAAAAGTGAAGCAGTAGACTTTGTAAAAAATTAATATTTGTGTCATTCTCAAAACTTTTGGCCATGACTGTATTTCCTTTTTTACCTGCACTCCTCAGCTACCGTAACATAACAGTATCACCGGCCGTAAAAATTGTATGGTACTCACAGAAGGGAAAAAATATTTTGAAGGAAGAAAAGTTGTCAGAGATATTTTTCTGTTTGTTGCATTTTTTTTTTTTTTTTCCCTCTGTATCTCTGGGTGCTGGGGAGGATCTTTTCTCCCAATGGAGTTTGCACAGTTGTCTGGCCGTGTGGATCAGCTTGCCACTGAGGTTCGGAGTATTGCTGCATATCTTGCTAGGTTGCCTGTTGTGGAACCTAGGATCCCCATGCCAGATTTGTTTTTAGGGGATCGAGCTAAGTTTCAGAATTTCAAAAATAATTGTAAATTGTTTCTTGCCTTAAAATCTAAGTCCTCAGGAAACGCAGCGCAGCAGGTTCAAATTGTCATCTCTCTCCTGCGCGGCGATCCTCAGGATTGGGCTTTTTCCCTGACACCTGGGGATCCTGTTTTGAGTGATGTTGATGCATTTTTTCAGGCTTTGGGGTTATTGTACGATGAACCTAATGTCACTGATCAAGCTGAAAAAGCCTTGTTGGCATTAAATCAGGGGCTTGATGACGCTGAGTTATACTGTCAGAGATTCCGTAGGTGGGCAGTCCTGACCAAATGGAATGACGACGCTTTGGCGGCCCTTTTCCGGAAGGGTCTGTCGGATAATGTAAAGGATGTTATGGTGGGATTCCCTGTCCCCTCTGGTCTCAATGATTCTATGTCATTAGCGATTCAAATTGACAGACGTTTGCGTGAGCGGAGAAGTATGCGTGGAGTGGTGTTGCCTTGTGAGCCAGCTGCTGAGCCCATGCAGTGTGATGGAGTGGTGTCTGGGGCACAGCGTCATGAGTTTCGAAAGCGCAATGGGTTATGTTTCTACTGTGGTGATGCCTCTCATGCTATTTCAGTCTGCCCTAAGCGGGGAAGACGTTTTGCACGCTCAGTTGTCTTGGGTAGTGTTCAGACTAAGTTTTTATTAACTGTCACTCTGATATGCTCTCTGTCCTCATTTTCTGCTCAGGCTTTCGTTGATTCTGGAGCAGCTATTAACCTGATGGATTATGATTTTGCTAAACGTTGTGGATTTCCCTTGATACCCCTACAGAAGTCTATTCCCCTACTGGGGATCGATTCTACCCCTTTGGCTGAGAATAAACCCCAGTTTTCTACTCAGGTGATAATGAGGGTTGAACCTGATCACCAGGAGTGCTGCAAATTTTTGGTTCTATATAATCTGCATGACATTATTGTGCTGGGTTTCCCTTGGTTACAGTCTCATAATCCTGTTTTGGATTGGAAATCTGTGTCTGTAACCAGTTGGGGCTGCCAATGTGTTAATACCAACACTCCTGTTTTTTCTGCCTCCCCCCAGGCTGAGGATGTTCCTGACTTTTTGTTTGATTTTTCTGATGTGTTTAGCGAAAGTAAATCTGCATCCTTACCTCCCCATAGGAGCTATGACTGCGCTATTGAATTAGTGCCAGGTAGTACATTCCCTAAGGGTCGCCTTTTTAACTTGTCTGTACCTGAACATGACGCTATGCGGTCTTATATCAAGGAATCATTGGAGAAGGGTCATATCAGACCATCCTCTTCACCCTTAGGTGCCGGTTTTTTCTTTGTGGCCAAAAAAGATGGTTCATTAAGGCCGTGTATTGATTATCGTCTCTTGAACAATATTACTGTGAAATATCAATACCCGTTACCCTTGATTTCTGACCTGTTTTCCAGGGTGAAAAACGCTACTTGGTTTACCAAGCTTGACCTCAGGGGGGCGTATAACCTTATTCGCATTAAGCACGGGGATGAATGGAAGACGGCATTTAACACCCTGAAGGGCATTTTGAGTACCTTGTGATGCCCTTTGGGCTCACTAATGCTCCCTCCGTCTTCCAGTCCTTCATGAATGACATTTTCAGGGATTTTGTGGATAAATTTCTGATTGTTTATTTGGATGATATCTTGATTTTTTCTAATGACTGGGACTCTCATGTGAAACATGTTCGAACTGTATTCCAGATTTTGAGAGAGAATGCTCTGTATGTGAAGGGATCAAAGTGTCTTTTTGGCGTACAGAAGATATCATTTCTGGGATTCATTTTGTCCCCATCTGTTATTGAAATGGACCCGGTCAGGTTCAGGCCATCTGTGATTGGGTCCAACCTACTTCATTAAAGGCTCTTCAGAGATTTTTGGGTTTTGCCAATTTTTATCGTAAATTTATTGGTAATTTCTCTGTTATTGTTAAACCATTAACTGATTTGACCAGAAAGGGTTCTGATGTGGTGAATTGGCCTCCTGAGGCAGTCTCTGCGTTTCAGGAACTTAAGCAGAGATTCACTTCTGCTCCTGTTCTACGGCGCCTGATGTTTCTCTGCCATTTCAGGTGGAGGTTGATGCCTCTGAAATTGGGGCAGGTGCCGTTTTGTCCCAAAAGATCCAGAGACCTCTAAAAGTAACCCTTGTGCCTTTTTCTCTCGAAAATTTTCTCCTACTGAACGTAATTATGACGTGGGTAATCGGGAGTTATTGGCCATGAAGTGGGCTTTTGAAGAGTGGAGACATTGGCTGGAGGGAGCCAAACATCAGGTGGTGGTCCTTACGGACCATAAGAATCTGGTCTATCTGGAATCTGCCAAGCGACTCAATCCTAGGACAGGCCAGGTGGGCCTTGTTTTTCACACGTTTTAATTTTGTGGTTTCCTTTCTTCCTGGCACTAAGAATGTTAAGGCGGATGCCCTCTCGAGGAGTTTCCTTGCGGACTCTCCTGAGCTATCTGATCCCTCTGTTATTTTGAAGGAGGGTGTAGTTCTTTCCGCCATCTCGCCTAATTTGAGACTTGCTCTGGAGGGGGTGTCAGGAGGATAGGCCCGAGCGCTGCCCTGTTGGAAAATTGTTTGTCCCGGACCAATGGAAAAAAGAGTGTGATGTCTGAGATTCATTGTTCCGCATTGGCTGGGCATCCCGGAATTTTTGGTACCAGAGACTTGGTTAGTCGGTCCTTTTGGTGGCCTACCTTGTCTCGCGATTTTCAGGGAATTTGTGCAGTCCTGCGGGACTTGCTCTCGCTCCAAGCCTTGCTCTCGCTCTAGTGGTTTGTTGATGCCATTGCTGTGCCCAAGAGACCATGGACCATATCTCTATGGATTTCATTTCCGATCTTCCTGTTTCTCAGAGAATGACCACCATTTGGGTAATTTGTGATAGGTTTTCCAAAATGATACATCTTGTGCCATTTACCTAAGTTGCCTTCCTCCTCTGAATTGGTGCCGTTGTTCCTTCAGCACGTGGTTCGTTTACACGGCATTCCTGAGAACATTGTGTCTGACAGAGGAGTCCAGTTTGTTTCCAGATTTTGGAGGACTTTTTGTTCTAAACTGGGTGTTCAATTGTCTTTCTCCTCGGCATTTCATCCTCAGACCAATGGTCAAACTGAGAGAAACAAACCAGACATTGGAGACTTATCTAAGATGCTTTGTGTCTGCTGATCAGGATGACTGGGTCTCTTTTTTGCCTTTGGCTGAGTTTGCTCTTAATAATAGGGCTAGCTCTGCCACTTTGATGTCCCATTTTTCTGTAATTCTGGGTTTCACCCTCGATTTTTTTT
>JARQOD010010383.1:0-27575 GCA_033576555.1 Oophaga sylvatica | reverse complement strand
TCTGTGCACACTCCGAGAGTCACTTTCCATTTCCCCTGGGGAACTAACAGTCAGATCTGAGGTAACAGTTTTTTTTCTTGCTTCTGTTCACTGACAGGAATCTCCGTCTGTCTAAAACTTGCTCTGAGCTCTGCTCTGACAGAAATAAAAATCCAAAAGACCACACTGCGCTCTCTCCCACCCTTTATCTCTAAAGGGCTCCCTCTGGGGGGCACTTAGGGAAATGTGAAGTTGTGAAGAATATCGGGTGATTGTGAATTACCTTTCGTGCATCCCTCCTGGGTACATGTGGCACCAAGCCAGCGGGCTAACAAAAACAGGGGAATTAAGACACGGGTCATATACAACAATATGAGTATAGTAATATGAAGCAAAATTGCTTCATCCCAAATCTGGCCCCATGGCCCATAAGTGAAATGAGTACCCCCAAAGATTAAAATATATACCAAAAAAAAAGAAGTATGGACTCCATCATTTAAAAATTACAAAAGCTTTTTTTAATAGGCTTTTTACAATGCCAACATAATGGCACACAATACAGAGTAAAATGGAGGCAATAAACGCAGGTATAAATGCAGGGGTTGAACAGATAGTTAGTAGCCAGGGTATAACAAAATATCACTATAGCACTAAAATCGGCAAAAGAAGATGCAAAACACATACAAAGGATAAAGACCCATAAAAACCCCACATTAATCCAGGTATAGTCCCCAAGGGCACCAAAAAAAAAGTCACAATTCTTACCCTATCAAGCGGTTCAGACTGTGCGTCCCCAGCGACCCCGGGACGCGCGTTTCGCGGCAGTGCTTTCTAAAAGGGGGGGTCTAGATGTCAAAACCCCCAAAGGTTTATATATGCTAGCCATAATCAAGTTTTAACCGGTGTTAGGGGCCCCAATGCGTTCTGACTCACACGCCGATCAATTACCACCTCCCTCCCCTGGCCGTCGTCCCCCACGCGCAATGGGCAAATATCGCCTCATGACGTCATTAGTATGCGCCTGCAGGTCATCGACAGCCAAAAGGAAGATAGAGGAGGCGCGTGAGACGGCGCATGCCGCACCACAGCGGCCATCTTTTTGGAGACCAACAAGGCGGACATTTTGGGAAAGGTGCTAAAGGCTAAGAATAACATAAAGAAAATCCAAAGTGACAAATTTACAATTTGAGTACACCGTGAAACTAACCAGTATCTAAATAATATAAAAAGTGACATAAAGAAGAATAATAAGAAAATAACAATATATATATATAATTTAACAATGTGCCTATAAAAATACAAATATAAATAATGTGTTACAATGCAATAAGTGTTTTCTTTGATCGAATGGACCGATTCTTTCCCCCGTTGCCAACCAGCGTGAATCCATAAGGAAACATCACTTTCTAAGAATCTCCATTTACAACACACCGACAAAAATGAACTAAATAAAGAAAAAAAGAAGAAATGCCCAATCTTTAAAAATTAGAAATTAAAAAAACGTGGTGGATAAATTCACATATTAAATTGCAAAAAGACGCTTACAAGACATGGAAAGAGACTGCGGTGGACACTACTTAACTATCAATTTTACAAAAATGGCACAAAAGTTAGTTTTTCGTTTGACCCCTAGGTGTAACCGTGCAAGAGTGACTATCCACCTGCATTCACGTTGGGGCCAAAAATCGATTAAGGTTACAACCCCTGACCCCCCACGAACTTTGTCAATACCCTAATTTTGAGTCCACCGGGATCGATCATGAACAAGCGAAAAATTTCGAGGCAACGTCTTCAATGCCGAACATCTACAGCTTCCTTAGCGGCTACAATACGCGTACGTGCTCGGGTCCTGATTTTCATTCCCTAATGTGAGACCCAAATTTTGGGGGCAGGGGATGTGGCTAATAAACCCCATGTGTGGTACTACAGGAATGTAATCCCCGAATGTATAAACTTTGCTCCCAAACAATTTTTTAAAGATCCCACCCTGAGAATATTAGGACACGCGACGCACGAAACCCCATGGGAAACAACCACACGTGGATTTGGTATTTGGAAAAAGGATTTGGTTTCGCCATATAGTGGCTTTTCACCAAATGATCTTTAAGGTTCCAAACTTCGTTTGTCAATGCAGGGAATTGAGATAAATTGGCCCCAAAACAGATCCGTCCGAATACGGCCATGTTTATTCATATGTCCCGAATCTGATCCCAGCGACATTAAAGTAGAAACAAATCTTAATTCATTAGATTGTTTCAAATTTTTTCCTCCCTGCTGCAACCAAGAGATCCTCTCTCCTTGTCCGCTTGGCCGTATATTCCAGCCTTTTGGGGCGATTACATAACCCCATCTCTAAAGCGTCAGCAAGGATGCGGATGTCGCTGAAGGGGTATGTCGAGCAAGTTCGTCGTTTTTTAAAAATTGCCCCAACTGGGAGGCTTTTAAACAATAATTTGCACAAGGGAGGCAAGCAGAAGGAATTGACAGCCGTCCCTTCCATAAAAAGTCGGTTTCAATAAACCTTCCTTCGTCGATAATGTAACATCCAAAAAATAAATAAATTGGGTGATTTTTAAAAGTAAACTAAGATTAAAGGAATTTTATTAAGGTCTCATAAATTGTGACGGGCGGCCTCTTTCCCCCCTTCCAAACCATGAGCACATGTCAATAGACTGAAACCATCCCCCCAATGGGCCGCGGGTGCGTCCGCACCAAACAAAACTGCCTTCCCCCAAAAAACCAAGAAACAGGTTTGCATATGACGGAGCGCACGCCGCGCCCATGGCAGTTCCCTGCGTCTGTAAATAAAATTTGTCTTTAAATCAAAAAAATTTTTTGTCAAAACAAATTCCAACAAATACAAAATAAACCCCAAAAAAATGGCCACCCAGTTGGCAGCTTCAAGAAAGAAACGAACAGCCCGAAGTCCACACAATGTCTATAGAGTGTATAAAGACTCAATGTCGTGGTCCCCAAAAAGCATGTCTGCCTCGGAAAGAGTCCGTAAACCCTTGGCAGACATGCTTTTGGTGACCATCGCCATTGAGTCTTTATACCCCGTCTATCAGCATTGTGATGGACTTCGGGCTTTCTTTTTCTTTCTTTGAAGTGCCAACTGGGATGGCCTTTTTGGGTTTATTTTGGATTTGTTGGAATTTGTTTTTACAAAAATTTTTTTTGCATTTAAAGACAAATTTTATTTACGACGCGGGGACTGCCATGGGCGCGGCGTGCGCTCCGTCATTTTGAAAAACTGTTTTCTTGGTTTTGGGAGAGGCAGATTTTCTTTGGTGACGGAGCGCACGCCGCGGACCCAGTGGGGGATGGTTTCGGTTTTTGACGATGGCTCATGGTTGGAAGGGGAATGGGGCCCAGCCTGTCACAATTTATGCAGTACCTTAAAAAATTCCTTTAATCTTAAGTTTACTTTTAAATATCACACCAAATTATTGATTTTTTTGGATGTTACATTATCGTAGCGGAAGGAGGTTCTTTGAAAACCGACTTATATCGGAAGGAGCGGCTGTCAATTTCCCTTTTGATGCCCCCTCTGCGCTAATTCATCTTTATAAAAGCCAACCCAGTTGGGCAATTTTTAAGAAAAGACGAACTTGCTCGACTATGACCCGCTTCGAGCGCAGTCCCGTACCCTTTGTGACGCTTTAGGATAGGGGTTATGTAATCGCTCCATAAAGGCTGGATATATCGTGCCAAGCGGACAAGGAGAGAGGATCTCTTGGTTGCAGCAGGGAGGAAAAATTTGAAACAATCTAATGAATTAAGATTTGTTTTCTTTTAATTGTCGTGGGACAGTTCGGGACAAATTGAAAAAAACACTGGCCGTATTACGAGGATGCTGTTTTGGCGGCCAATTTATCTCAATTCCCTGCTTTGACACAACGAAAGGTGGAACCTTAAAGATACTTGGTGAAAAGCCCCAAAAGTGGCGAAACCGCAATCCTTTTTCCAAACCAAATCCACGTGTGGGGTTTTCCCATGCGGTTCGTGCGTCGCGTGTCCTAATTTTTCTCAGGTGTGGGACCTTTAAAATCTGATGGGAGAAAAGAATATACGATCGTGATAAACATCTCATGATACCACACATGTGGTTTTTTACGCCCCATGCCCCTGCCCCCCATATATATGGGGTCTCACATCAGGGAATTGAAAATCGGACACGCGAGCACGTCGCGAATTGTAGCCGTAAGGAAGCTGTAGTGTTGCGGCATTGAAGACGTTGCCTCGACATTTTGCTTGGTCATGGATTGTCCCGGTGGACTCAAAATTAGGGGTATTGACAAAGTTTGTGGGGGTGTCAGGGGTGGAACCTTAATCGCATTTTGGCCCAACGTGAATGCAGGTGGATATCACTCTTGACACGTTACACCTAGGGGTCTAAGAAAACTAACTTTTGTGATTTTTGTAAAATTGAGTAGATAAGTATGTCCACCGCAGTTCGTGGTATGTCTTGAAAGCGTCTTTTGCAATGTTAATATGTGAAATTATCCACCACGTTTTTTAATTTCTTAATTTTAATGATTTCATTTCTTCAGTTTTTTCTTTAATTTAGTTATTTTGTCGGTGTGTTGTAAAAATGGAATTCTCTAAAAGTGATGCTTTCCTTATGAGATTCACGCTGGTTTGGGCAACGGGATTTGAAATCGTTCCCATTCAAGATCCCCAAAAAAACACTTATATGTCATTGTAACACATTATTTTATTTGTATTCTTAGGCACTATTGTTATAATTATATATATATATTTTAAAAATTATTTAATATATATGTTTTTTTATTATTCTTTTTATGTCACTTGATATTATTTAGATACTGGTTAGTTTCACCGGTGTCTCCAATTGTAAATTTCACTTTGATTTACTTTTAGTTATTTTAGCCTTTAGCACTCTTTCCCAAAATGTCCGCCCGTTGGTTTCCAAAAGATGCCCTGTGGTGGGCATGCGCCGTACACACGGCCCCTCTATTTTTTTTTGGTGGATGACGCTGCAGGGGCATACTAATGACGTCATGAGGCGTATTTCCCCATATCGCGTGGGGGGAGCGACGGAGGGGGGGGGGTGGAATTGATCGGGTGGAGTCAGACGCATGTGCGCCGCTACACACCCCGGGAATATCTTGTTATGGCTAGCATATATAAACCTGGGGTTATGACATCTGCATCCCTTTGGAAAGCACTCCGCGAAACGCGCGTCAGGGGGTCGCTGGGGACGCACAGTCTGAACCGCTTGATATGGGGAAGAAATTTGTGACTTTTTATATGGTGCATATGGCCCCTATACCTGGATTAATGTTGATTTTGGGTCTTTATACCATTTGTATGTGAATCATCTTCTATTTGCACGATTTTGGCTATAGTGATATGTTCTGTTATACCCTGGCACTAACTAGTCTGTGCAACCCCGCATTTATACCTGCAGTTTATTGCCCCATTTTTATCTGTATTTGTTGCCAATTATTGTTGGCATTGTAAACCCTATTAATAAAGTCATTTGTAATTTTTAAAAATGATGGAGTCCATACTTTTTTTTTTTGGTATATATAATATCAGGGGAACCGTGTATTAGTGTAGGGGATGAGATGCCCACCCTCTGTATCAAACTCACTCAGCGCTGTATACAGGGGGCACACACTGTATTATAGTGTAGGGGAGAATGCCCACCCTCTGTTTTACATATACATCACACAGTTTGTATAAAGGGGAGCACACAGGTATATGGTGTAGGGGATGAGATGCCCACCCCTTTTGTACACATATACACACCAGCACTGTATAAGGGGAGCACACAGTGTATATGTGTAGGGGACAAGATGCCCACACTCTGTACAAATACATCACACAGCAGCATATACAGGGAGCAAAACAGTGTATATAGTGTAGGGGAGAGATCCCCCCCTCTGTACAAAAAATACGCAAAACACAGTGTTATACAGGGGGCCACAGTGTATATAGTGTAGGGGATAATACCCACCCTTGTACACATATACAGCAC
Organism: Oophaga sylvatica; assembly: GCA_033576555.1. Lineage (NCBI taxonomy): Eukaryota > Metazoa > Chordata > Amphibia > Anura > Dendrobatidae > Oophaga > Oophaga sylvatica. The sequence goes on along the minus strand of JARQOD010010383.1, from coordinate 21,589 downwards.
ACACGCGTATACAGGGGGGCACACAGTGTAAATAGTGTAGGGGTTTGAGATGCCCACCCACTTATACATATACAGCAACACACGTAAAAGGGGGACACCAGTGTATTAGTGTAGGGGATGAAAATGCCCCCCTCTGTACAATAACATCCACAGTAGCTGTATACAGGGGGTACACTGTTTAAGTGTAGGGGATGACATGCCCCCCCTGTATACATATACGCCACAGCAGATGTATACAGGGGAGCACACAGCATATATATGTAAGGGTTTGGATGCCCCCCCTGTATACTATACAGCACACGCACTGTTACGGGGGGGGCCACAGTGTATTAGGTGGGGATGAGAGCCCTTCCTCTGAAACATATACAGCACACAGCACTGTATACAGGGGGCACACGTGTATATAGTGTGGGGGAAATGAGATGCCCCCCTCTGAACTTACAGCACACGGGCCTGTATACGGGGGAGCCCACAGTGTATATAGGGTAGGGATGAGATGCCCCTTCCCTGTATACATATACGCACACAGCACTGTATACAGGGGGGCACACGTGTATTGGTGTAGGGTTGAAAATGCCCTCCTCTGTACACATTACACACACAGCAGCTTATACAGGGGAGCACACAGTGTATATAGTGTGGGGATGTGATGCCCCCCCTCTGTATCATATACAGCACATGACAGTGTATCAGGGGGGCACACACTGTATATAGTGTGGGGAAAAGAGTGCCCACCCTCGTACAATATACAGACACAGCATGTATATGTGTAGCCCAGTGTGATGGACCAAATTTTACCCTGGAGAATGCACAGAAAGGTAAATCCACGATAACCCTTGCACACAAATTTCACATTTTCCTGGTAACCACCAGAGGGAGCCCTTAGATGACAGCAGTGAGATAAGGCAGTCTAGCTGCGAGTTAGCTACGTTGGTTTTACCTCAGAACAGCTGAACACCTCAAGGAGTGAGAGGAAAAGAGCGTTCCTGTCAGACGAACGGAAGAAAAACAAGCTAGTTACCCCCAACATGCTGAGAGGGAACTCTAGCCAGAAAGAAAGACTTATCTGAAAGCGGAGGGGCTTCAGAAACCCTCAGCTTTATAGTGGGTCCATGTATGGAAAGGATTGCCATTGGTCTGGGCAAGGTTGAGTCCACTGAAATCCAACAGTGGCTGTTTCAAAAGTAAGCGTGCCGACGCTTGGAGAGCGGTGAGGAAAGAACTGACAAACTACTGCTGTTTGTGCTTTTGATAGTGGGAGAGTAGAGAAGGCAAGTGGAAAAGGGAAAGAGAGTGCGAGGTCAAACCAGCATTAATAGCTTACCCTCGACTCTGCCCCCAACGGACATCGGGTCCGCGCTTAACAGCATCTGCACGCTGGTAGGAGACACCGGAGACCCTTCTGGACTACAAGTCAAGAGGGGCCCTTCAGTGCTATACGTAACCGTGGTCAGGAAGAACAAGAGCTAGCGGCCCCGCAAATAGAGACAAATTCTGTCAAAAGAAGGCCCACCCCCAAAATCAGGGGCGTAGCAAAAAAGAACAGAGTTAAACTTTGTTTTATGCAAGTTAGAAACTCACACTCAAAAGACGTGGACCTTACACCTACTCTTGGATTTTTGGACGTGCATCCTCCACCCTGACGGCCTCCCGGGACGTGCCTGCAACTTCATCACCAGTAAAGGTACAGAAAGAGACGTCTTGTGTGTGTCTGCATTATTGCTCCTTCACCCTGCCCGCCATATACCTTGAGGGATCAGTCTCGCCTGTGGGGAGACTTAACACCTTGCTGCCCAATAAAAAACCCTCAAGGATTCACCCTGCAGCGCTGGTCACCCTGACCAGAAACCACAGGTGGGTCACGAAATTCTATCATCCCCTGTAAATATCCCCCCTTTTGTGAGCCCCAGGGAACGGACCGGTGTGCACCAGTGATATCCCCCCGTGAAATGAACGGGCTCGGTGCCGAGTATCCCAAAGCCCTGCTTGTGCGCTCATCTAAAAATTGGCGTCACGAAAAAGGATAAGAAGCTCGCTATTTAGTCCTGTGTGCCTGGTGAACTGTTGTTGTGCTAGAGACTGTGTTACGTTGTTGTGATTTTTGGCGCCAATTGTCCCCAATGCCCCCAAAGACAGCCTCAGCGAAAGGAAGGGGCGTACCTAGAAAGAGCGGGGAGTCCCGGACAAAACCCCCCCACGCTGACGCGCGGCAGGTCCTGGGAGAGCTTTCAGTGACGCTCTGGTAAAGGCCGGCGCGAGGTCCTTCCAATCGCTGTGCCTGGGAGAACTGCAGCCTTCAGGAAAAGGTAGGCCACACTTAACTGGGGGGCCAGCAGTCGCGGCCACAAGCTGACAGCGCGGCCCAGGTTGACCCCTCCAGTGATTCCCCCCCGGCGCTGCCGGAGGATGGAAACTTTGGCCCCTCACCAGGTCCGGTGGCCCCGATAGTACCGCTGCCTCCCATACCTGCCTGGAGCAAAGTGGCTCCCCATAAGCGGAAGGGCCCGGGTACCCTGTCAGGGTTTTTAACGCAAAATATGCAGCAAAATGGACATGTACCCTATGACAGAGAAACAAAGAGCTGCGTGGTATTGGGACAATTGACTGGTGGGTGCAGAAAGGGAAGTAAGAAATTGGCAGCTGAGACCAGGAATCAGTGCTTTCAATTTTTTTAAAGTACAGATATTTTGAAGACCGCACTGAAACAGATCTCCGGATGAGGTTTTACCAATGCTCCCAGAGACCAATGACAGATTAGGGACTCCCCTGCCGACTACGGGGGGGCCCCTGCGAGCTCTCAAACAGGTTACCCTATAAGTTATTAATGAAAGCAAAATGTTGAAAGAACAATTGTACGGGACTGGGTCCCAGCTGAAAGCAAACTGTGCACGGTGGTCCTTGGGTCATCCTGACGCTACTTTGATGCCTTAAAAGATATGGCTTAAAAACTGCGACCCCTGGGAACCCTGAGGTGGCAACCCAGTATCACCCGGGTGAAGACTCTAAGCCGGCGCATCTACCTTTTTCCCCGTGGTGGCGGAAGCCAAAACGCAGGTGGCGCCCCCTACTGAGTTGGACGTCGCTCTCGAAGGCGCCAGCTACAAAAAAACCTGGCCGCTGTAATGAGTGCCCTGAAAACGCGGAAGGAGGAAGGAGGAAAGATTGTAGCTGACTCCCCAGAGGATGTCCTTGGTGAACCGGAGGAAAGGAGGACGTCGCCCCCCGGAGGAGGACAACGCCCCCCCCGGGAAACGACCCCTGATTCAGCCCATCCTCGCCGAGAAATAAACTGCTCCGTTGCAACAGAGAAGGCATCTGCCCGACAGTGTCCTTTAAACGAGAGATCCTGGGCGAGGGCCAACACCCAGGAATTTGACCACCGGCCCCTCAACTGAACCCCCAGGTTTGTGGGAGGAAACCCTACCTGTCCATCATCCGGCGGGATCGCAATCCCTGCCCTGCTGGACACTGGATCTCAGGTGACCATCATACCGATTAATAATTTTTGGTCCATGGAAGTCTCCAGCCCCGACCCTGACTTTCTGTGTATGCCTCTAAGGGTTTCCCCCTGTTGATATACTCGGACCAAAAACGTGGACGTAAAGGTGGGCAAGTGGACTGAAGGACCGGGGGACTCTTAGTGTAAAGACTGTAAATGAGGAAAATGGCTTAAATGTGGTTTTAGGTACAAACATTTTAGTAAACTTCTGGGAGAAGTTGTGTTTTTGCTCCAACAGCTCGCCGAAGTTGCCAGGCCAAAGCCCAAAGGGAGGACCAGAGGGAGTTGGCCCGGTGCAGCGCAAGCGAAGCTGAAAGATGGTGAAATTGGTAATGTTTGGGTAACAACCCAACCCCATTGTGATACCCCCAATGAGTGAAATGGTTTTTATGTTTGGCAGCAATAGGTCTGAGGGGGACAGAATTCAACATATGAGCCCCATTGTTCCCGAGCACAGACCTACATCTTGACTGCTAGAGGGGTATAGAAGTACGAAATGGGAGAGTACGACTCTTCTCAACTGGGGAGAAATTAAGTAAATTTACCCCCGTTTTCCACTGTTTTTTAAATTTTAAAACCGTAGATAACAATCCATTCTCCGACCTGGGCCAGCCTCCCGCCAACCAGCGGAGGATAAGACCCAGCAACCCAGGTGGGGATTGGTGTCGCGCTCCTGTCGGGACAGCACCCCCTCCCGCCCCCCCGAAACAGGGAGTATACGGGTGGTCAGGAGTACACACAGGTATTTAGCAAACATCCACTTGACTTTTTGGGACAATAAAAGGGGGTACAACTCATATCCCTACAGGCAGCCATCCTCCCAAAAAGACGGGACAGGCCTATACCCCAGCACACACCGAAAGCTAAGGAAATGTTGCTGCAAGAAGGAAGCAGGGGTGATAAGGATAGTTGAGCCCTGGGCAGCACCTCTGTCCCAGTTAGGAAAAAAGGGTGGAAGCATGAGAATGTGTGAGATTACAGACAATTAAATCGCATAAAAAATAAAGAGCTACCCTTTACCACCATTGAGGAATCCTTAGTGCCTTAAAAACTGCTAACTACTTTTCCCCCCTTGACCTCCTAGTGGGTACTGGCAAGTAGCTGTGGCTGAGGAGGATGGGGGAAGCGGCTTTCACCACCCCGATGGGACTCTTGAGTTTGACAGGATGCCGTTCGGACTCAGCATTGCCCCGGAACGTTCCAGAGAGTGATGGAATTGCCTGGGACATCCAACTTTGAAACCGTGTTGCTGTCCCGGGGGGTAATTGTGTACCCAAATTTTGAGGATCTCTGAAGCCCGGGGCGAGGTATTCGAGTCATGCCAATTTGGGATGAAACTAAACCCCTTCAAAGTCCATTGCTCAACAAAAGGTCAGTACTTGGGACATATTGCAGTCGAAGGATAGCCCAGACCCCAAAAAGGCCCCGCCATTAAAAAATGGCCGGAAACCGAAGAATCTCAAGGGGTGCGCCATTCCCGGGGGCTGACAGGTTCTACGGGGGTTTGTAAGGACTACACCAAAAGGAGCGCTTGCAGGACCTTTGGTTTGTACGCCCCCAAGAGCAGAAATCCCCTTTTCCCGGGGTAAAGAACAAGCGGGTTCAAAGGTTAAAGACCTGACAGGGAAAATCTTAGCCAACCCGACTCAGCCACCCGTTCCGCTTTTCACTGTGCCGCAACGAAGGATTGGGGGCTGTCCTATCAGAAGCAAATGGCCTGAGAAATCATCGCATTGCAAGCAAAAAACTCCGGTGCTGGAGAAACCAGAGAACATGCAGCTTAATTGGAGTTTGGCGCGGGTTTGGGCCCTTTTTCAGAAAGATTCAAGATTACCTACCCCCAAAGTTCATGTTTTCACGCAATCCCCTTGAACATCTTGAAAACCCAAGGGGGGCCCCTGGACAAGTTGGATGGCTGGGCTTCGAACTATCAGTTCACAATCAAGACAGGGGGGGCCAAAAAACCCAACGGGCGCCTTGTCCAAATGCCCCATGAGCCCCACCGGAAGGGAAATTGGTCTTTGAAGAGTTGAGCTACCTGCTTCCCCGAAATGGGGGATCCACGAGCAGAGCCAAGGAGGCGCGTGGAAAAATTTAAAACCCCTTTTTTCCTCACCACGGGGAAAGGGGGACCCAGAACTTTACCGGTTTTAGCCAATCAAGGACTGATAAATAGGAAGGTTCCTTTGGAGAAGGTGCGCCCTCAACAAGCAAAGCAGCTGTGGAAGAGAAACCGGGCTGTTTATCTACGACAGAAGCTGTGCCGAAGGACGTCAAACCCGAACCCTGAGTGGTATGGCAAATGGTCCCAAGAACGAAACCGATGGTGTTGGAACTACCACGATCGAGCGGGGGGGAATTTGGTGGAAGAAGTGGAAACCCTTTAAAGTGCGTTTCTATGGGGGGAATGCGGTTTCCTCGAAAAAGGGTTTTTTAAAAAAAATGTGCATCTGTGGCCCCCAAAAAAAAATACACACCGAAAGCACCCTGCAACCCCTCAAACGATCGCCCTTGGAGATGGGGGGCCTTGAAACCTTAAAGTTGTCCCCCCGTCGGTCGGAACTCTAGCCCTGAAAAGGGGGATGTGATCCCTGGTTACCCGGTTCCGGGGGTCCCCCCGTCAAAGATCTGACGCTGAAAAACAGCAAGATTTTTTGGGCGTATTTCTGGACCCCAGGATATCCGAGCAATGTTAACTGATCAAGGTCCTGTTTGAAACCGAATTGTTTAAAAAAACTGTCACTTGTCGGGTTAAAAGTAAAAACCCACGGGGGATACCCCCAAAAAAAAAAGGCCCTTTGAAAAGATGAATCACATAGCATTGATTGCTGAAGCGGTCCCTTAGGAGGGAATCGGGGCCAACTTACTACCTGACCGGAAATCTGTAATACATACCTGGATTTCCCAAAATGCACTCCGCCACTTTGCGAGCAAGACCAGGAAAGCTCCCCCGGTTGAACTTGGGGTTGTAAACCCGAAGTGATTTTAAAAAAATGAAGTTTGGGGGCACGAACGACAGGAAAGTACGGAGGGTCAACCCGGGGAAAACAGTCTCAATAAAGTAAAGGGAAAACAAAAAGGAGAACACAACAAAAGTGGCCAGCTGAACCTTTTTTTCCTGGAGAAATTGTGTAAAAAGAAAAAGAAAAAAGCACAAATTGGGTGATCAGTGGGAAAAAAAGCCCCTTTTTGGCAAAAATTTCCCAAATTGGCAACAGGGAAACCTGTACCATTAGCAAAGAGGAGGAAAAAAACCACCCGGTATCCGAGACCCCTAAAAATGTGTCAGACATGTTAAACTTCCCCGGAAAACTTGTTATGGGGAAAAAAGAAATCGGGGGAAATCATCACACGGCCCCGGGGATTTTCTGCGATTGGCCTTTATCGGGACGCTGTGATTATTCCCGTACTTCATTTTAACCCCCACAAAAAACGCTTCAACGTCCATTGAGCCCGTTGCCGGCAGAAGAATAGTTTAAAGGGCCTTCTTTTGCACCTCCAGAAGTAGGTCTCAAAAATGGAACCCAAGACGTGGAAAACCGAGAATCCCCTGGCGAAACAAAAACCCATCGCCCAGCCACATTCAGTGGCGTAGCGGGGGGGGGGGGCGGGGGGGGGGCCCCCCCGGCGGCATTTTGTGGGGCGGGCCCCTTTCCGCCCCCGTCTCTACAAAATTAGCCCCCCAGCAGCTACAATGACGGCTATGTGTTTTTCTGTGCCCAAGGACCGTGATGAGGTCCAGGGGGGGGGGATTTTGGGTCAATGATCAGTGTCCCCTTTTTTGCAAACTTGCTGTGATGTGTCATGGTGTGGTTGGGTAAGTTTGTGTGTGTGTGGGGGGTCGGGGGTTGGGGGTTTCAGTGTGGTGTAGCAGGCCCTGTGTATGAGGTGTACGGAGCGGACCGGGTGTCGAGGGTAGTACGAGCCGTGTGTGTACAAGGGGTGCGGGCCGTGTACGAGCGGAGCCGTGTGTGTGCGGGCGTTTTTTGTACGAAAAGGGTACGGAGCGGGCCCCGTGTTAAGGGTACGGAGCGGAGCCGAGGTAAAGGTGTACGGAGCGGGAGCCGTGGAGTGGTGTACGGAGCGGAGCCGTGGTGTCGGGGGGACGGAGCGGGCCTGTGTTAAGGGGTACGGAGCGGAGCCTGTGTGTTTTGGGGTTTTGGAGCGGGCCGTGTGTAGAGGGGCGGGGGGGGGGTGTGTGTTGGGGTACGGAGCGGAGCCGTTGTACATGAGGGGGGGAGCGGAAACCCCGTGTGTACGAGGTGTACGGGGGGGGGGGGGGGGGGGGGGGGGGGGGGGGGGCCTTTTAGAGGTGTAGGAGCGAAGCCGTTTTTTTTACGAGGTGTACGGAGCGGAGCCCCGTCGTTGACGTGTGTGGGCGGGCCGGTGTGTACAGGGCCCCCAAAAACGGAGCCCCCCTTACAAAGGGTTTCCGTTACTTGCGGGCTGTGTGCTTGGGGGTCAGGGGGGGGGGATGGGTGCCTTAGTGCTGGGTCTGCGTTTTGGACGGACGAAAGCTGTTTCGGTGGGGGGCCCCTGTCCCCTGTCCTGGCCGGGAGGTTTACTTTCCCCCTTTGAATCGTACATGCGGAAACCGGGGACCCCCCACGTTTGGCAGCCCATGTCCGTTCCCCGGAGGGACGTGCTGTAAGTCAGTAACGCTGGAAATGACCGTGCCTCTTTCCGGCGGTCAGCTTACGCAGCGGTATGTAAACTTCTCGGGAGGTCTTAGAACGGCGAGCTCGAGCGCTGGATTGTTGGAGTGGGCCGGGTTTGTGGGGCCGCTGATAAATTTACCCGACTTCCCTGAGCGAGACAAGCAGGATGTGGGGTTCACATGGGATCTGTTCAAAATGAAGAACCCCAGATCCTCCTGTTCGCTCGTGAGAGGGGTATTGAAGGACCCCCCTCAAGCTGGTGAGTCCCCCATCCGGGGAAATGAGGTCACGATGGAACGTGATTTGGCTGCCAGAAAATGGGGAGGCCCCGGGGGGTTTCCCCTATGTCGATTCTAAGCGGGAAAGAAAACCCCGCCCCCGGGACAGCGGACAGGTTCCCAAATGGGGGCTGTCCCCCCTGAAACCGGGCGGTTAGGGTTGTGTTTATAATTTTTGTTTATAAACAGTGTGACGCTGCAAAATGAGTGGGTCGGGGTGGAATGGGTGTGACCAGTAAAATGGGTGTGGCTAGGGGTGTGGCCAAAAAATTTCCGCCCCGGGCGCCCAAACAGTTTCTACGCCCGCCAAGTATGCTTGCCGATCCTAGAGAGGTTAAGGCAGTTTTACGTTTGCCGCACGCAGGACAGATAGGCCAGATGCTATATACGACACCACACCACGTGGTCAGTAGAACAGAAGGCAAGGGGACCGTTAGGTACCAAATGGCCTAGAAAGTAATTCAGTAAACCATTCCAAGTGTAAAAATGACATAAATTTTTAAAATTTTTTATATGTTACTTGTATTATGAAACGTTTGAAGTGTTCTTTCTCCCGCAAGGGAAGGTTATAATTATGTTTTTTGATGTTATATATAAAATTGTTTTCTTTTTGCCCGGTAGTGTGATATTAATAGGGGGGGATTGTACCCCCCTGTGGGGCCCAGTTACCCGGAGAAGCACGGAAAGGTAAAAACCACGATAACCATTGCAAAACATTTTTCCTTTTTCCCTGGTACCACCGAGGGAGCCCTTAGAGACAGCAGGAGATAAGGCAGTCTACGCGAGTTAGTGTGTTTGGGGTTTTTCCCAAACAGTGCACCTCAGAAGTGAGGGAGAGAGCTTTTTGTCAGACGGACGGAAAAAAAACAAGTAGTTACCCCAGACATGCTGAGAGGGAATCTACCCCGAAAGAAAGACTTATCTGAACCGGAGGCTTCAGCAAACATAGCTTATATAGGGGAGCCTTTTAGGGGAAAGGATTGCCATTGTCGGGGAAGGTTGAGTCCATTAAAAAACCAACGTGAGCTTTTCAGAAGTAACGTGCCGACGCTTGGGAGCGGTGAGGAGAAGGAAGCTGACATCTACTGCTTTTTGTCTTATGATAGTGGGGGGAGTAGGGGGACAGGCAAGTGGAAAAGGGAAAGAGAGTGGCCCCCGGTCAACCGCATTAAAGTTACCTCGACTCTGCACCAACGGCATCGGGCCCGCTTTTCAGCTCTGCACGATGGTAGGAGAACCCGGAAACCCGTGGACTACAAAACACGAGGGGCCCTTTTGTGCTGATAGAACCTGGTAGGGAACAAGAGTCTAGCGGGCCCGCATTAGAGACAGTTCTGTCCAAAGAAGCTCAAACCCCCCCGTCAGGGGAGAAAGAGAAAAAGAGTTAACTTTTTTTTTTGAAGTTGAAACCACACTCATAAAGACGTAAGGAGGCCTTCACCTACTCATGGTTTTTTGGCGTGCATCCTCCCCCTGACGGCCTCCCGGGACGTCTGCAACTTATCACCAGTAAAGGTACGAAAGGACTGTCTTGGTGTGTCGTTTTTTTCCCCTTCACCCCTGCACCGCCATTTCCCTCGGGGTCATCTCGCCTTGGGAGATTAACACCTTGCTGCCCAATAAAAAACCCTCAGAGGATTCACCCTGCAGCGTGGTCCCCTTCAAAACCACGGGGGGCGTACAAATTTTTCCCCCGAAAAACCCCCCCTTTGTGAGCGCCCGGGAACGGCCGAGCTGTGCTACCAGTGACCCCCCGTGAAGTGAAAGGGGGGGTGCGAGTCCCCCCCAAAACCCTGCTCGGGGGACTCTCTAAAGGGGGGGAAAGAGTGTATTTGTTGGGGATGAGATCCCCCCCCCTTGTCACATCCCACAGCACTGTATACGGGGGGGACACAGTGTTATAGTGTAGGGGATGAGACCCCCCTCTTATACATATCGCAAAGCACTGTATAGAGGGGAGCCACAGTGTATATAGTGTGGGGGGTGAGTGCCCTCCCTTGTATACAAACAGACACTGAGCTGTATACGGGGGGGACACAGTGTTTTGGGGGGGGGTGAGATCCCACCCTCCGTACACTTTCAGACACAGAGTGTTTTGTGAGCCCGGGGGGCACACGCATTTTCCTGGAGGTTTGGCGAGAGGGAGTTTTTTGCTCAATATGCATTCACTCTACACACATAGCACCCCTGGGTAGTGGGGTAATCAGGGTGGTAAGAAGGTAGGTAGGAGTGTTTTAGTCATGGTCTAGTTCCGTCTTGGGCGTTAAGGCGTGGAGGTCTGCGTTGGCTATTTTTAGAGAGTCTGTTCTGGGGGGGGAAAAGGGTCTAGATTGCTACTCATCAGTTTGGGAAATGGGCGGATAGGGTTGGAATCCCCTTTTGTCTGGTCGGCTGTGTCATCTCCTCAGCATACATTAAAGGAAAGAACAAGTTGAACCCAAAAAGTCTTCAGCTTCTTTAGAGGAGGTATCAGGTCAGTGAGTGCCCCTGCCGTGATAACTGGGACTGTGGCTAATTTATGGGAAAAGGAAAAAAGGAAAAAAAGTGACTGCCGACCCTTGGCTAGTAAAATGCTTATTTTTCCAGCGTGGAAGGGAAAGGCAGGGGGTTTTTAAAAGATTTTCTTAAGGGGTTGCAGAAGTCCGCACGTTGAAAGGGGGCCGGGGGGCCGAAGGTCACTGTTGTTTCAGGCACGAGACGGGGAAAACCCCGGAAAACTACCGGACCCTAGGTCCGGAAAACAAGCCCTTAAGTCGTGTAGCGGGGGTCAGGGGAGTGAAGATTGGAGTTTGAGGACACAAGGATTCGCTTTTAAAGGAAAAGGCCTAACACAAGTGATGGCAGGTACAGAAAAGCGCTGAAGATTAGGGGGAATTTTCGCTTCAGGGGGGTTCCCTCGTTTTATTGGGTTTAAAAGGGGGCCCTAACTTGCCCCCTGCTGCCTCAAATACCCCTCCCTGGTCAGCCCCCCTGGGACCTGCCTTTAATTTCAAGTAAAGGTTGGAAAACGCGACCGTGTGGATGTGTTTTTATCTCACCGACTTCCATCACATAGACTTTGGGGGCCCCGTCCCACCTTAGGGGACCCCCCATCTAGCTGCCCACCATCCCCAGAGATCTAAGCACGCTGGTCTAATTACCAGAATACTACAGGTGGCGTCAGAATGTACAAAACTCCCCCCTGTAAATTTCCCCCCAACATCGCCAGCCGTGGGCCAAGACCGGCCACGCTACCGGTGACAAAATCCCATGTTTTCTAGGCTCGGCTCGAGTACCCCTTCCCCGGTAACCCACAATTGTGGTGGGGTCGAACAAAACTTGGCGTCACGAACAGGATACGAAACTCGCGAAATTGCGAGCCCTGTGGCCTAAGGACTTTTTTTTTTGTAAAAAGGACTGTTTGATTTTGGCGCCAAATCGCCATTTTTGTGCCATATTCGCGCCCTGGCGCTGGAGAAAAAGGTGGGCGTACCTTCGTGGGCTTTTACCCCCCTGTGGCGCGAAGAAAATGCCTCCCTCTCGGGAATTAAACATCGGTCCTGCCCTACAGCAAAGGAGGTCCCCTCCTCTTCACCCTTCCCTGCGAGGAGGAGGAGACCCCAAACCCCCCCCTCCACGGAAGGGGAGGGTGTCCCCAAAAAGAAAAACTTGTGGAACATGTGGAGGAGGATGGAGCCGAGCGGGGCAGCGGGGGAAGGCAGGCCCCGTACCCCCCCCCAACTGCATCGGCTCGGAGCTTTGCAATCTGCCCCTGCAACAGGGTTTTTTAGGGTTCGGGGGGAAAAATCACGCCTAAAGGGGAAAAGTTCCAACCGGGGCTGGAGGAGATAGAAGACGCCGATGAACCTGCTGAAGTGAAAAAGACGAACACGGCTCCTCTCCCCCCCCAAAGAACCCCACGTTCCAAAAAACCAAAAGTTGCTGCCCAAGGCGAAGGGAACCGGGGCTGCCCCCGAAAATAACGTTCCCCACCTGGTGAAGCGGTGGATGCGGAGGAGGGGTTAGGAGGACAGCCAACCCCCCCGGCCGCCCGGCCAGAGGGGCGCAGATTACGGTCCCGGAGGGGGGCCCCGGGGGGGTCCTGTCCGTCCTACCAGATGTGGGGGTGGGACGAAATGGCGCCCTGGATGAGTCGCCTACACCGCCCATGGGAGCAAGAATGGCAGAGTCGGGGGAAAAACGAAGAGGGCCCGCAAGGAGGAAAGCGGGGGGAAAACCAGAAGAAACCCCCAGCGACAGTAGCCAGCTGTTACCGCAAGGGATGTCCGCGCGAAAAGGACCTTACGGGAAAAACCCGGCGGCGGGGGGGGGTGACTGAGTTCCCCCTCCGGAAGGGGGGGTTTATCCGGAACCCCGGGGCCCCACCCGGGGCTTCGTCACAGGCGTGACGTGGAACCCCTGCCGCAAGCATCCCGGAGGGACTTGTGAACGGAGTTTTTGCACCTAACGCGGCAAAGGGGGGGAAGAAGGGGTGGTAGCCCCTGAAGCCCACGTCCCGACCCCCCCCCAGACGCCGGTACCGTCCCCTTGCCGCAGCGCCCCCTCTCCATTTCAAGCAGGTCCCCCCCTGCCCCACATCCCCCCTTTTTAAAGTCATAACATGGCCAAAAAGGATCACGAATTAAAGTATCTCTTCTGAACGTGCGAAAGTCCCCACGCATCCCTAAGGGGGGGCTATATCGCTAACATTTTGAGACGAAAACGGTGTCATGTGGAGAACTTTCCCCGTTGCGCCCCGGGGTTCCCCCCCCAAAAATGTTGCCCACCCGTCGCAGCACAGATTTGGGTCTTGGGACAGGGCTTTGCATCGTTCCAGCCCCCGGGGGGGGAAATGTAGGGAAAAAAAGATTTGCGAAAATAATAAAAAGAAAAAATTGGGAGTCCTTCGGATCTCCAAAAAGTAGAAAGCAGAAATTTTTAAAAGTTTTTGAAAAAGTTTTGCACGGGGTTTATAAAAGAATATATATTTTAGTTATAAAAAGCCCGGGGGGGAATTTGGGTAAATGATAGATGTAATTGAAAATTTGAGATTGATAAACGTTGCACTTTGAAAAGTGATTTATTTTGTTTTTCTTTAAAAAAGGACTTTTAGGTTAAGGACTATGCTAACCGGAACTTTCTTTACAAGTTGGCTTCGGTGCCCTATTTGGGTTTTACAAAAACCTCCATAACACCTCTGAAAAAAAAAAAACCCTTGGTGGGACTGGTGAGGTTGCATTTGGACCCCTGCAGCCCCCAGGCCCCCATTTTTAAGGGGTTTGGGGGGGGCCTTACAAGTAATTGTAAAATTTTTTTTGAATCCCTTTTTGAACTATTTGTATTTTTCATAAAAGTTTGTAACGTTCAAGGTGATCTTACCTCCCGGAGGGAAGTGTATTATTATTGAAATTGCATAACAAAATGTTTTTGTATTTCAAGCCCGGGGTGCTGCCTTTTCCCCATGGGGGAATGGTAGCCCTGGTGGAGGCACACGCAGTACCCGGAGATGTATGGGGGAGGGCTTTATGCTCAATTCATTCACTCACACACCTAAAAAACCCTTGGGGGTGGGAGATACTCTGGGGTGGTCAAGAAGGTATGTGTAGGGGGATTTTAGTCAGTGATTTCGTTCCTGTTTTGGGGGGAGTAAGGACGTGGAGAGTCTGCGTTGGCTACAGTGGAGGTCTGTATTGGAGGGGGGAAAAAGGGTTAGATTGCTATTAAACAGCTTGGGGTGGAGTTGGTAAGGTTTGGGGAAACACCTTGCCCAGGCGAGTGTTCATCTCCCACATACATTAAAGGGGTGAACAGTTGTAACCGAAAGTCTTCAGCATTCCTGTCTAGGGACGGTATAAAGGTACGTGCGTGCTCCTGCCTGTGTAACTGGCATCTGGGGCTAACTTGATAGGAGGAAAAGGAAAAAAGTGACTGCTCCCCCCTTGGCTATAAGAGTGCTTATGTTACCAGCGTGGACAAGGCGAAAGGCAAGTGGATTTATAAGATTTGTGCTTAAAGGATTGCAGAAGTCCAGCACTTTGTAACCGTCACGGGGGACCGAAGAGTCCCTGTTGTTTCGGCACAGAGACAGGAAAAACCAAGGAACTCCGGACCCTAGGTGCGGCAGACAAGCCCCATAGTCAGTACGTAGCTGGGGGGCAGGGGGGAGGGAAAACTTTGGAGTTCTGCAGGACACGAAAGGATTTTCGCCTCTTCACAGGAAGGCCCTAACACAAAGCGACTGGGCAGGTACAGCAAGCATTGCGAAGATTAGAGGGAACACGTTCAGGTGGTTGCCCTCGTTATATTGGAGTTAAAGGAGGCCCCTAACGTCCAGCTGCTGCCTCAAAATACACTCTCCTGGATCAGCCCCCCTGGGACCTGCCTTATCACTTGCAAGTAAAGGTATGGAAAGACGCTACCGTGTGAGACTGTGTTCTTTATCTGCACTGACTTCATACTCACTGACTTTGAGGGACCAGTCCCACCTGTAGGGGACCCGACATTGCGCCTCACCATCCCCTCAGAGATCTACAGCAGCGCTGGTACTAATTACCAGAATACTACAGGTGGCGTCACGAACTGTACAAAAACTATCCCCTGTAAAATATCCCCAACATTCGCCAGACCGCCCGGGCCACAGACCGAGCCACAGCTACCTGTGACAAAAACCCCATAACTTCTACGGGGCTCGGCTTGAGTACCCCATTGCCCTGGTAACCCCCAATTGTGGGGGGGGGTCGACACATATACAGTGGGGACACGTGTATATGTGTGAGGATGAGATGCCCCCCCCTCTGTACACATATCAGCACAGAGCAGCTGTATACAGGGGGGACACAGTCTTTAGTGTGGGGAGGTGCCCACCCCTGTACACATATAGAGCACACAGCAGTGGTTTCAGGGGGGCACACAGTTATATATGTAGGGGATGAGATGCCCTCCCTCTGTACACATATCAGCACACAGCAGCTGTATACAGGGGGGCACACAGTGTATATAGTGTGGGGATGAGATGCCCTCCCTCTGTAACATATACAGCACACAGCAGCTGTATACAGGGGGCACACAGTGTATATAGTGTGGGGATGAGATGCCCACCCTCTGTATACATATACAGCACACAGCAGCTGTATACAGGGGGGCAACAGTGTATATAGTGTAGGGGATGAGATGCCCTCCCTCTGTACACATATACAGCACACAGCAGCTGTATACAGGGGGGCACACAGTGTATATAGTGTAGGGGATGAGATGCCCACCCTCTGTAACATATACAGCACAGCAGCTGTATACAGGGGGGCACACACTGTATTAGTGTAGGGATGAGATGCCCACCTCTGTATAACATATACAGCACAAGCAGCTGTATCAGGGGGGCACACAGTGTATAAGTGTAGGGGATGAGATGCCCACCCTCTGTACACATATACAGCACACACAGCTGTATACAGGGGGGCACACACGTGTATATAGTGTAGGGGATGAGATGCCCTCCCTCTGTACACAATATACAGACACAGCAGCTGTATACAGGGGGGCACACAGTGTATATAGTGTAGGGGATGAGATGCCCACCCTCTGTAACATATACAGCACAGAGCAGCTGTATACAGGGGGGCACACAGTGTATATAGTGTAGGGGATGAGATGCCCCCCTCTGTTACCATATACAGCACACAGCAGCTGTATACAGGGGGGACACAGTGTATATAGTGTAGGGGATGAGATGCCCACCCTCTGTACATATACAGCACACAGCAGCTGTATACAGGGGGCACACAGTGTATATAGTGTAGGGATGAGATTGCCCTCCTTGTAACATATACAGCACAAGCAGCTGTATACAGGGGGCACACATGTATATAGTGTAGGGGATGAGATGCCCTCCCTCTGTACACATATACAGCACTATACGGGGCAACGTTTTAGGTGGAGGCCCTCTGTCAAAGCACACAGCCTTATAAGGGGCACACATGTATATAGTGTAGGATGAAGCCTCTGTAAATACAGCAAGCGGTATACGGGGCACACATGTATATGGTGGTGGGCCCTTGTACTTACAACAAGGGTAAGGGGGGCAACAGTGTGGATGAGATGCCCCTCTGTCAATTACACACAGCAGCTGTATACAGGGGGGCACACAGTGTATATAGTGTAGGGGATGAGATGCCCCCCTCTGTATACTATACAGCACACAGCAGCTGTATACAGGGGGGCACACAGTGTATATAGTGTGGGGATGAGATGCCCTCCCTTGTATACATATACAGCACAAGCAGCTGTATCAGGGGGCACACAGTGTATATAGTGTAGGGGATGAGATGCCCTCCCTCTGTATCACATATACAGCACACAGGAGCTGTATACAGTGGGGCACACAGTGTATATAGTGTAGGATGAGATGCCACCCTCTGTAACATGACAGCACACAGCTGTATACAGGGGGGCACCAGTCGTATATATGTAGGATGAGATGCCCCCTCTGTATACATTAGAGCACAGCAGTGTATACAGGGGAGCACACAGTGTACTTAGTGTAGGGGATAGATGCCCCCTCTGTACACAGTACAGCACACAGCAGCTGTATAAGGGGGGCAACAGTGTATATAGTGTAGGGGATGAGATGCCCGCCCTCTGTATACATATACAGCACAGAGCAGCTTATACAGGGGGGCACACATGGTATAAGTGTGGGGATGAGATGCCTCCTGTAACATATACAGCACCAGCAGCTGTATACAGGGGGGCACACAGTGTATATGTGTAGGGGATGAGATGCCCGCTCTGTACCTATTACACACACAGCAGTGTATACAGGGGGGCCACAGTGTATATAGTGTAGGGATGAGATGCCCTCCTCTGTATACATATACAGCACAAGCAGCTGTATACAGGGGGGCACACAGTGTATATAGTGTAGGGGATGAGATGCCCACCCTCTGTACACATACACATCACACAGCAGCTGTATACAGGGGGCACACAGTGATATAGTGTAGGATGGATGCCCCCTCTGTATACATGTACACACACAGCAGCTGTATACAGGGGCCACACTGTAATAGAGGGATGAGATGCACACCTGTATATAAAGAGCCTTTACAGGGGGCACACAGGTTATAGAGGGGATGAGACCCTCCTTGTATACATATCGCACACGAGCTGTATACAGGGAGCAACGTGTATAGTGTAGGGGATGAGATGCCCCCTCTGTACAATAAGCACACAGAGCGTATACAGGGGGGCACACAGTGTATATAGTGTAGGGGATGAGATGCCCTCCCTCTGTATATATACACACACACAGCTGTATACAGGGGCACACACATATTAGTGTAGGGATGAATCCCCTCTGTACAAACAGCACACAGCAGCTGTATAGGGGGGCACACATGTATATATTAGATGAGATCCACCTCTGTATCAATCAGCACAACAGTGTATACAGGGGGCACACTGTATAAGAGGGTATAGGCCACCTGTATATATAGCACAGCAGCTATACAGGAACAATAAAGTGTAGGGGTGAAGATGAAATTGTAATAACCACCATTTATAAGGCACACAGATGTGTAGGAGGAGCCACCTGTAAATTAGAAAGCCTGTATACAGGGGACCAGGTTATAGTGTAGGGAGAGATGCCCCTCTGTAACATTACACAACAGCGCTGTATACGGGGGTAAGTGTAGGATGACCCCTGTACACATAACCACATTAAGGGCCACGATGGACCTCCCTGTAATAACACAACGACGTAACGGGGCACAAGTATAAGGTGGAAGCCCCTAACAACGACACACTGTATAAGGGGGCCTGTATATATAGGATGGCCCTTGTTTAAGCCACATGTATATAGTGTAGAGGAGAGTGCCCTCCTCTGTATACATAAATCACACGCGCTTATCGGGGGAGCACCGTGTAATGTGTGGGGGTGAGAGCCCACCTTGTATAATATACAGCACCAGCAGCGAAACAGGGGGAACGGATAAATGGGGGGTGAGTGCCACACTCTGAACATATAAACCCCAAACAGCAGGTTAAGGGGGGCACACAGGGTTTGTAAGGTTTGTGTACATGTTCCTGAAATATTTTTTTGTGCCCAGCCATTTTATTTCTGTCTTGCGCGCTTCTTGCCCTCAGTCAAAAGGGGTTTTCCAGCTTGATTTTTCCCGCCTATTTCTCCTTTTGCTTCTTAAGCAGCCACAGCTGAGCATCAGTGTTCAAAATCTAGCCTGCAGTGAACTTGACCTGACTCTAAACCCTTTGGGGCCCTTTGTACCCCACTATTCCTACGAGGAACTCGAAGACTTGTGGACTCTAAAACCTTGCTCTTGAAAAGCCCCAGTTTGCGGGACTTAGGTAACAGAGAAGAAGACCCGAACCGTTTGGAAGTGATTGCTGACTTAGATTACTCTGGCCCGCTGTGTTCCTGCTTCTGGTCTGCAAAACTGGTGACTATTTTTTTCCAAAAATTGTATGAAGTAATACAAGCTTTCTTTCAAAACTGTGTCTCAGTATTTCTCGACCCAAGCACAAGACGCTATTAACTGTCTAATACATTAAAGATTCTGAAGCCCAAACGTTAGGCTGCTGGGCTGGAAAGGGTGTGTTCTGAACGTGGTATCGGTGTCCGGTTGTATTTCTGTGATGACAGTGGTTTTGCTTCTCCAAAACCCTTTCCAGGGAGCAATTCCCAAGTGTTTTTTTTTCTGCAGTGTTACCCAGGTAAAAAACTATGTTTTTTTTTTTTTTTTTTTTTCTTTTCTCTTTTTTGTTGCTGTACGTGGATATCAATGTCCGGGGAATTTCTTGATGATAGTGGTTTTGACTTCTCACAACCATTCCGGTGAGCAGTTCCCTTAATTTTTTTTTCTCTGCAGTGTTTCCACAGGTAAAAACCCATTGTTTTTTTTTTTTTTCCTCTCCTCTTCTTCCGTACTCCCCCTCTTAAAAGAATTTGGAAAAAGGGGCCCGCAAAAGGAACTTTTCGGGTGATGAAATTCCTTGCAGATTTGAGAATAAAAGCCCGTTTTTAACTTCAGGACCTCACTAATCACAATTTGAAAGTGTTTGGACAGACGCCAGGATTTGCGACCCGGGGTTGGGTTCTAGAAGGCGAGCCGGGGCTCCTCCCCTTTGCCGGTTTTTGGGGGAAATTCCAAGTTGCCCCCTTTTCTTTTTGGGGGGTAAACGTGAGAAATTCGGGGGGTTTATTTAAATGCAATTTTTTTTTTTCGCACTCTTCACAATTTCCCCTGAACGATCAAGGGATTCTTTATTATGTTGTTACCAACAAGGCTTTGTTTTGGCAAACCCTCGTTTGAGACTGAGGATGATTGTTTGAATACCTTGTCTTTTTTTCACCATGGGGCGGTGTTTGATGCCCCCAATCGATTTTGAAACAGCTGAAGCAGATTTTTAGCTTTTGCCCCAAAGGAAAAGCATCGGTAGCTGAATTCCTTGGATTTCAGGAGAGGGGCCCTTGATACCACCTGGGACTTTTCCCCCAAAAAAATCTTTTTTTTCGAAAGGGTTTTCCACTGTTAAGGATGAACTGCTCGTCCCGACCCTCCCACTGCGTTAGGTGATTTATTAACAAAGATCCGATTGATATTCGATGAACGCAGGAAAGAGAGGGGGTTCGAAAGCAATCGCACAAACCCTTTTTCCCTCCCTTCCTCTCAGCTAAGGAACCTTTGAGTAGGATTCACGGGAAACCTAACCCCTAAAACCATGCAGGTAGATCTTTACAACGACGGTTAGGAGCACGAAAGGAACATCTTTTAAGGAAAATCTATGTTTTTTTTGGGGAAAAGTCAGGGCACTTCTTTATAAAATCCCCCAGCTGTTCTGTAAATACGCAGCTCTTCATTGGAGTGTTGCGAGAGGGGACGTCAGGTCCGAGCCTCGGCTCCAGAGAGTCTGCACAACAGATCTTGTTTCTGGGCTTAAACTCCGTTACCTCTGAGGACGTTACTTGAAAAAACGCTCCCATTTTCAAGTTTCCTCAGGGGTGTCCCAGCGGGTTTGTAAGAAAAAAAATTCTATTGCTTTTTTCCATAAAACTCTGGTGACCAGCTTGGTGTCTAGCTCTGTATATCGATCAGGGGGAAGTGAAAATTTTATGGATTTCCCTTTGCCTTTAAACGGGGGTAGTTCGGGAAGAAGGCTACTCCAGACGATGGAAACTGTGGGTGGCTCCCTGCTGACCTGGACCAGTGGGCAGGAAAAAACAGGGGCCTTGGGGTTTTTTGGGGAAATTTATCAAAAGAAAATGTCCTTTTGTTATTCTTCTCCCCCTTTTTCCCCTTTTCTAGGGGGACCCTGGGGTGCAGGTCAGAAAACCTCCAAAAATGGGAGACCCCGGGAAATTCATTTCCAGAGAACAAGAGTCCAAAAGTTTTGCTTGTTGTTCCTAAGGAAAACCTGTCAGTCCCGAACTACCAGCTGTTTTTTTCCGGGCAGTGGGATTTAGTGACAAGAAGAACGTGACCAGCTTTCCCCCTCACCGTCCATAGATTGTCCAATTTTTTTTGCCTGGAGCAAGATACCCTTTTTTTAAGATTTCCCCCTGGCGGGGCCCGGGTAAAGGGTTTTAAAAGGGTTAATAGACGAAAAACTAGCCAAGGGGGTTTTAACCCCCTCTTCATTTCCTGCAGGTGCCCTTTTTTTTTTGTAAAGAAGAAAAGTGGATCTTGGGACCTGCGAGACTATTGGGAAATCAAAAGGTTATATTTAAAACCGTTTATCCCCTTTCCTTTAATCCCCCGAGTTATTGGAGAGGGCGCAGCCAAAAATTTTTTTTTAAACAAAATTTTCGGGGGCCTTAACTTTTGCCTATTGCCTGGGGGTGAATGGGGACTGCTTTAGGTCCCCAAAGGACTTTGAAATCTAGTTTGCCTTTTGGTCTGAGTACCGCCCCCGCCACTTTCCAACATTTGGGGAATGAAAACTTCAGGGTCTCCTAGATACTTCTGGGAATTTATTTGGATGATTTCTAATTTTTTCTAACTCCACGAGGAAAAACATGGCAGTGGAATGGGCTTGAACGTCTAAGACAAAATATCTTTACATCAAAATTGAAAAAGGGGAAATTTCCTAGGACCGAATTCAAATTTTTGGGGGTTTTACTGTCACACAAGGAATTGTTGGAGGAAGCAAAACCCAAACCATCA
>JARQOD010010382.1:0-27582 GCA_033576555.1 Oophaga sylvatica | reverse complement strand
AGTATTTGGGGGAAAAGGGCCAATTGAGGTGTTAGTAAAATTTTGTTTAGAAGAGATGGCATTAATAAGAACCAAAACTTTTTTCCCAGAGGGGAGGGAATTTTCGGGATTGCCGAAAATGTGGAGGAGATTCCAAAACGCCACTTTTCCCCCCCACAATTGGTGTAATGAATTTTGTTTTTTTTAGATATCTAGCGGAGTAAAAATACCCCCTTGGAGGTTTTTGTGGTATGATTCTTAAGGGCCATAGGGAGAAGATGCTGGAAGCATACATGATATTCCCATTCAGATGGTCAAAGTTAATGAATTTCCCAAACCCCATTTAACCATTTTTTGGGGTTTTGACCAAGTGCGTGTTGTTTTTTTAAAACCTTTGGTTTAAAACGTAGTTAGACCCCAAAAAATTTTATGATTAAGTTGAAAAGAAAATTTAAAACCGATTCAAAAACCGGGGCGCACTTGCAGGGAAGACTTTTAATTTGTTCCTTGAAAATAATGTAGTGAAAAAATGATAGGGAGGTGAATGGAAATTTTCTTTAAAAAAAGTTTTGGATAGAATTTAGAACCATGTGATATCTCCCAGTTTTTAATACCCAATTTGACCCAGATTCAGGCTAAGATTCAGGAAAGGATAAGGGAATTTTCTTGAGGATATGGTTTATCAAACCCCTTTTTTGGTTTAGAAACCCTTTTCCCGGCCTCAATGGAGGGTGGGAATGGGGTGGGAACTAAAAGGAATTTGCTTTTTTAAAAGGGGAAAAACCCTAATTAAAAATGGGGGGGGTTTTTTGTTGTTTTAAAAAGAGTTCTAAATCGTACCAGACTGGAGGGGGCTTTTGGGCCACCAAAAAGTCTGTTTGTCGATTAGCGAGTAATAACCAAAAATGTTCGGTAGTCCAGCTCCACCAAAATTTTTGTTTATAAAGAACTTTTTTGAGCCACTTGGCTTTCTTCCTACCCAAAATTTAAAAAGATTAAGTGAGCTTTGCAAACTGGTAGGATGGGAGGGGTTTTTTTGGGGAGGCCTGAATACATATAAGTTTTTGGTTGAAATATGATTTTTCAGTCCGTCCCCCCCCACCTGATAAGTTCTATCTTTCGGGCATTTTGAACTTTATTTTTGGTAGTAGAAAGGGGGTTTTTTAAAATTTTTGGGGAATCAGAGATTTAATATTTTTTGTTAACCACAAGCCTAGTATGTTAAGTGGTCATCAGTTAAGTTCCAAGGGAGATCGATGCTAAATCAGTCAGTTGAGCAGTGGTTAAGTTAAAACTGAGGATTTTAGACTTTGAATTTGTTAACTTTAAAGAAAGAATTTTGGAAAAAAGATGGAGTTGAGTTTGAAGGGCTGAAATTAAGTTCACTTGGCTTGGTCAGAGTGAAAATAATATCGTCGGCAAAAAGCCCAATTTTTATACTCTCTGGTGATGATTGAATTCTGAGATATTTTGGTCATTTCTAATAAGTTGTGACAATGGCTCTATTGCCATGACAAATGTAGGGGCAATAACAGGCGCCTTGCTAGTGCCGTTCGTAATTTAAAGGAGATGAAAGGCAGTTATTTAAGTAAATTTTTGCTGTGGGTTTGGCGTATAGGGCTAAGATGTTAGAAAGAAAATGAGAATGTATCCCAAACTTTGGAGAACGGCACGTAGATACGGTCAAGTTAAGACAATTCAAACGCCTTTTCGGCATCAAGAGATATGACTGTGGCATGAGTTTTTGGGAAGAAATTATTTTTCATCAAATTAATGGCCTTCTCGTCCCATCTGTTGACTGCCTGTTTTTAAGAAAACCAAGCTGATCGTTTTAGAAATCAATTTAGGAAGGAAACTGATCAGCCGATTAGCCAGTATTTTTGCGTAGATCTTTACGTCTGTGTTTATAAGGGAGATTGGACGATAACTGGCAACATTTTGGGATTCAGAATTGGGTTTGCGTATAAGGATTATGGAGGCTTCCAAAACCTCATCAGGGAAATGACCAAGCTTAGAAGCTACATTAAGACTTTTTCTAATTGAGGGGCTAGAAGATCACCAAAGGCCTTGTAATAGTCGCTGGAGAAGTCATCAGGCCCTGGGGACTTAAAAGATTTTAAGGATTTAATCACCTCCAGTATTTCGCTTTTATTAAAAGGCAAAGAAAGAAAATTCAGATCTCGGCACTTAATTTAGGCAAGTCTATGATGAAAGAAAGGAGTCGATATCTGCTTTAGTTGGTTGAGCCACGTGGTGGGGTTTGTTGGAGGTTGTATAAATTATTGAAGTATTCTGCAAATGAGTTGGCAATATCTTTGGGATGGGTAAGGGTAGTTTGTGTATGGGTCACAATTTTGTCTATTTTGTTTCGGTTTCTAATTTTATTTAAGCGATTTAGTCATATACCTGCTGGGACGATTGAGTGAGGTACAGTTTGGCCAAAAGTTTTGAGAATGACACAAATATTTATTTTCCATGATTGCTGCCCTTGGTTTTTATGTGTGTTTGACAGATGTTTTTTATCACAGACAAAATATAATAATTGCAAACATATGAGTAACAAAAGCTTATTATGCAGTAGAATGAGTTAATGCAGCATGTTATGTTTCGGTAACTGAGGAGTGCAGGTAAAAAGGGCAATACACCGAGCAGTTGGGAATCTATGAGATTGCAGTACCCTGACTAACCACCACAACTAGAGGCAGCCGTTGGAGCGTTCTACGTTGGTCCTAGACGCCTCGTCACAGCCTGAGAAACTAAACTACACTAAAGATAGAAATAGGAAAGCTATCTGCCCCGGAGCAGATCCCCAAAGAACATTAGAAAGCCCCCAAACATTGTAATGGCTGTTAGACAAGAAGAAATACTGAACAGACAGAAAATAGTATGAGCAAAGTTGGGGCCCAACTAACTAAATAGAAAGGATAGGAAGGGTACTTACTGCAATCCCAAAAAACCCTGCAAAGCACCAACTTATAATTTCAAAAAACACCTGAGATCACACGACCTCTACCACCTAAATTAGTTCTCTGGTGTAACAAATCAAAAACAGCAGCCACTGAAGAAAACTGGAAAAAGCAAAAGTACAAACATCAGTGGCTGAACTAAACTGAGAGGGCAAAAGCCCCCGGAGGGGGACCCTGAAGGCCCCCACAGAAGTGCAGGACAAAATGCAAAATAAAGCACAAAAACAAAAAGAAGAAAATATCTTATCTGTTAGCAGGAGATGCAGACACGACACAGCAAGGCTACAAGGGAAACAGGAATCATGGGTGAGACCAGAACAATTGTCACGGCAACCCTGATGGGGAAGGCGACTCCCTTATATAAGACCAGTCAGTAACACCTGATTCCCACTCCTCACAATCTTCACTGGACAGTCAGTACGCTTGTAACCACAGAGGGAGCCTCTGCTCGAAACTCATTTCAAGTCCATTCACAACAGTACCCCCCCTTGAGGAGGGGGTCACCGAACCCTCACTTGAGCAACCAGGTCGGTCAGGATGAGTTCTATGATACGCATGGATGAGTCTCCTAGATGGATGTCCGAAGCAAACACCAAGAATTGTCTTCCGACCATAACCTCTCCACTTAACCAAATACGGAGTTTCCGTCTAGAAAAACGAGAATTCAATATTTTCTCAACCACATACTCCAGATTGCCCTCAACTAAAACAGGGTTCAGGAGGCACAGTAGTAGAACAACTGGCTCAACAAACCTCTTCAACAAGGACTTGTGGAACCGTTATGGATCTTAAATGTCCCTGGAAGAAGCAACGAAAAAGAAACAGATTAAGAATCTCCATGATCTTATAAGGTCAATGAACCTAGGCTTAAATTTAGGAGATGCCACTCTCATGGAATATTTTTTGAGGACAACCAGACCAAGTCCCCCACTTTAAACCGAGGACCATCAGTCCTATGCCCGGTTAGCAAACCGTGGGCCCTCTCCTGAGAGAGGGACAACCTCTCCACTACCTGGTCCCAAATCTGTTGCATACGCTCCACAACGAGTCAACACCTGGACAGACAGAAGCCTCGTCTGTCCTGAAGAAATCGAGGGTTGAAACCCAGAATTACAGAAAATGGAGACATCAAATGACAGAGCTAGCCCTATTATTAAGAGCAAACTCAGCAAAGGCAAAAAAGAGACCCAGTCATCCTGATCGCAGACACAAAGCATCTTAGATAAGTCTCCAAAGTTGGGTTTTTTCTCTCAGTTTGACCATTGGTCTGAGGATGAAACGCCGAGGAGAAAGACAATTTGAACACCAAGTTTAGAACAAAAGGTCCTCCAAAATCTTGAAACAAACTGGACTCCTCTGTCAGACACAATGTTCTCAGGAATGCCGTGTAAACGAACCCGTGCTGAAGGAACAAAGGCACCAATTCAGAGGAGGAAGGCAACTTAGGTAATGGCACAAGATGTATCATCTTGGAAAACCTATCACAAATCACCAGATGACGGTCATTTCTTGAGAAACAGGGAGGTCGGAATGAAATCCATAAGAGATATGGGTCCATGGTCTCTTGGGCACAGGCAATGGCATCAACAAACCACTTGAGCGAGAGTAAGGCTCGGAGCGAGAGCAAGTCCCGCAGGACTGCACAAATTCCCTGACATCACGAGACAAGGTAGGCACCAAAAGGACCGACTAAACAAGTCTCTGGTACCAAAAATTCCGGGATGACGGCCAGCGCGGAACAATGAATCTCAGACATACACTCTTTTTCCACTGGTCCGGGACAAACAATTTCCCAACAGGGCAGCGCTCGGGCTTATCCTCCTGACCCCCTCCAGAGCCAGTCTCAAATTGGCGAGATGGCGGAAAGAACTATACCCTCTTTCAAAATAACAGAAGGATCAGATAACTCAGGAGAGTCCGCCAGGAAACTCTCGAGAGGGCATCCGCCTTAACATTCTTAGTGCCAGGAAGAAATGAAACCACAAAATTAAAACGTTTGAAAAACAAGGCCCACCTGGCCTGTCTAGGATTAAGTCGCTTGGCAGATTCCAGATAAAACCAGATTCTTATGGTCCGTAAGGACCACCACCTGATGTTTGGCTCCTCCAGCCAATGTCTCCACTCTTCAAAAGCCCCACTTCATGGCCAATGACTCCCGATTACCCACGTCATAATTACGTTCAGTAGAGAAAATTTTCGAGAGAAAAAAGGCACAAGGGTTACTTTTAGAGGTCTCTGGATCTCTTTGGGACAAACGGCACCTGCCCCCAATTTCAGAGGCATCAACCTCCACTTGAAATGGTAGAGAAACATCAGGCTGCCGTAGAAACAGGAGAGAAGTGAATCTCTGCTTAAGTTCTGAAATGCAGAGACTGCCTCAGGAGGCCAATTTTCACCACATTCAGAACCCTTTTTGGTCAAATCAGTTAAGGGTTTAACAGTAACCGAGAAATTACCAATAAATTTACGATAAAAATTGGCCAAACCCAAAAAATCTTTGAAGAGCCTTTAATGAAGTAGGTTGAACCCATCACAGATGGCTCTGAAACCTTGACGGGTCCATTTCAATAACAGATGGGGACAAAATGAATCCCAAAAATGAGATCCTCTGTACGCCAAAAGACACTTTATCCCTTCACATACAGAGCATTCTCTCTCAAAATCTGGAATACAGTTCGAACATGTTTCACATGAGAGTCCCAGTCATTGGAAAAATCAAGATATATCAAATAAACAATCAGAAATTATCCACAAAATCCCTGAAAATGTCTTCATGAAGGACTGGAAGACAGAAGGAGCATTAGTGAGCCCAAGGGCATCACAAGGTACTCAAAATGCCCTCAGGGGTATTAAATGCCGTCTTCCCTTCATCCCCGTGCTTAATGCGAATAAGGTTATATCCCCCCTGAGGTCAGCTTGGTAACAAGTAGCATTTTTCACCCTGGAAAAAGGTCAGAAATCAAGGGTAACGGATATTATATTTCACAGTATATTGTTCAAAAGACGATAATCAATACACGGCCTTAATGAACCATCCTTTTTGGCCACAAAGAAAAAAAACGGCACCTAAGGGTGAAGAGGATGGTCTGATATGGACCTTCTCCAATGACTCCTTGATATAAGACCGCATAGCGTCATGTTCAGGTACAGACAAGTTAAAAAGGCGACCTTTAGGGAATTTACTACCAGGCACTAATTCAATAGCGCAGTCATAGCTCCTATGGGGAGGCAAGGATGCAGATTTACTTTCGCTAAACACATCAGAAAAATCAATCAAAAAAAGTCAGGACATCCTGAGCCTGGGGAGAGGCAGAAAAAAAGGAGTGTTGGTATTAACACATTGGCAGCCCCCAACTGGTTACAGACACAGTTTTACATCCAAAACAGGATTATGGAGACTGCAACCAAGGGAAACCCAGTACGATAATATCATGTAGTTTATACAGAACCAAAAATTTGCAGCACTCCTGATGATCAGGTTCAACCTCATTATCACCTGAGTAGAGAACTGAGGTTTATTCTCAGCCAAAGGGGTAGAATCGATCCCCAGTAGGGGAATAGACTTCTGTAGGGGTATCAAAGGGAAACCACAACGTTTAGCAAAATCATAATCCATCAGGTTATAGCTGCTCCGAATCAACGAAAGCCTGGAGCAGAAAATGAGGACAGAAGCATATCAGAGTGACAGTTAATAAAACTTAGTCTGAACACTACCCAAGACAACTGAGCGTGCAAAACGTCTTCCCCGCTTAGGGCAGATGAAATAGCTGAGAGGCATTACCACAGTAGAAATATAACCATTGCGCTTTCGAAACTCTGCGCTGTGCCCCAGACACCACTCTATCACACTGCATGGATTCAGAAGAGGTTCACAAGGCAACACCATTCCCATGCATACTTCTCCGCTCACGCAAACGTCTGTCAACTTGAATCGCTAATGACATAGAATCATTGAGACAGAGGGGACAGGGGAATCCCACCATAAACATCCTTTAATTATCTGACAGACCCTTCGAAAAAGGGCCGCCAAAGCCGTCATTCCACTTGGTCAGGACTGCCCACTACGGAATCTCTGACAGTATAATTCAGCGTCATCAAGCCCCTGATTTAATGCCAACAAGGCTTTTTCAGCTTGATCGTGACATTAGGCTCATCGTACATAACCCCAAAGCCTGAAAAATGCATCAACATCACTCAAAAACAGGATCCCCAGGTGTCAGGGAAAAAGCCCAATCCTGAGGATCGCCGCGCAGGAGAGAGATGACAATTTGAACCTGCTTGCGCTGGTTCCTGAGGACTTAGATTTTAAGGCAAAAAACAATTTCAATTATTTTTGAAATTCTGAAACTTAGCTCGATCCCCCAAAAACAAATCTGGCATGGGAATCTGGTTCCACAACAGGCAAACCTAGCAAGATATGCAGCAATACTCTGAACCTCATGGCAAGCTGATCCACCGGCGCAGACAACTGTGCAAACTCCATTGAGGAAAAAAATCCTCCCCGCACCCAGAGATACAGAGGGAAAAAAAAAAAAAATAAACAAACAGAAAAATATCTCTGACAACTCTGACAACCGTTTTTTCTTTCACAATATTTTTCCCTTCGTGAGTACCATACAACTTTAAATTTTAGGCCGGTGATTACTGTTATGTTTCGGTAACTGAGGAGTGCAGGTAAAAAAGGCAATACACCAGAGCAGTTGGAATCTATGAGATTGCAGTACCCTGACTAACCACCACAACTAGAGGCAGCCGTGGAGCGTTCCTACGTTGGATCCTGACGCCTCGTCACAGCCGAGAAACTAACTACACCTAAAGATAGAAATAGGAAAGCTATCTGCCCCGGAGCAGATCCCCAAAGAACATAGAAAGCCCCCAAACATGTAATGGCTGTTAGACAAGAAGAAATACTGACACAGACAGAAAATAGTATGAGCAAACGTTGGGGCCCAAAACTAACTAAATAGAAAGGATAGGAAGGGTACTTACTGCATCCCCAAAAAACCCTGCAAGCACCAACTCTACTAATTTCAAAAAACACCTGAGATCACACGACCTCTACCACCTAAATTAGTTCTCTGGGTGTAACAAATCAAAACAGCAGCCACTGAAGAAACTGGAAAAAGCAAAAGTACAAACGTCAGTGGCTGAACTAAACTGAGAGGGCAAAAGCCCCGGAGGGTCCCTGAAGGCCCCACAGAAGTGCAGGACAAAATGCAAAAATAAAGCACAAAAAAAAAAAAAGAAGAAATTGTCTTTATCTGTTAGCAGGAGTGCAGACACGACACAGCAGGCTACAAGGGAAACAGGATCATGGAGTGAGACCAAACATTGATCACGGCAACCTGATGGGAAGGCGATCCCTTATATAAGACAGTCAGTAAACACCTGATTCCCACTCCTCACAATCTTCACTGGACAGTCCAGTACCGCTTGTAACCACCAGAGGGAGCCTCTGCTCAGAATTCATTTCAAGTCCATTCACAACAGCAGCAAGTCAATATTTGCAGTGTTGACCTTCTTCTTCAGGACCTCTGCAATTCTCCCTGGCATGCTCTCAATCAAACTTTGGACAAATCCTGATGATAGCAGTCCATTCTTGCAACAATCAATGCTTTCATTTTGTCAGAATTGTTAAGGTTTTTGTTTGTCCACCGTCTCTTGATGATTGACCACAAGTTCTCAATGGGGTTAAGATCTGGGGAGTTTCCAGGCCATGGACCCAAAATCTCTATGTTTTGTTCCCTGAGCCATTTTAGTTATCCCTTTGCTTTATGGCAAGGTGCTCCATCATGCTGGGAAAAGGCATTGTTGATCGCCAAACTGCTCTTGGAGGGTTGGGAGAAGTTGCTCTTGGAGGACATTCTGGTACCATTCTTTATCTGGCTGTGTTTTTAGGCAAGGGCTGTGAGAGAGCCGTTCCCTTGGTTGAGAAGCAAACCCACACATGAATGGTTTCAGGAATGCTTAACAGTTGGCATGAGACAAGATGGTGGTAGCGCTCACCTTGTCTTCTCCGAATGAGGCGTTTTCCTGATGTCCAAACAATCGAAAGGGGATTCATCAGAGAAAATAACTTTACCCAGGGCTCAGCAGTCCACTGCCCGTACCTTTTGCAGAATATCAGTCTGTCCATGATGTTTTTTTGGAGGGAAGTGGCTTCTTTGCTGCCCTCCTTGAGGAAGGCCTTGCTCCAAGAGTCTCCGCCTCACAGTGCGTGCAGGGTGCACTCACACCTGCCTGCTGCCATTCCTGAGCAAGCTCTGCACTGCTGGTAGCCCGATCCCGCAGCTGAAACACTTTTAAGAGATGGTCCTGGCGCTTGCTGGTCTTTCTTGGGCGCCCTGGGGGCCTTTTTGGCAACAAGGAACCTCTCTCCTTGAAGTTCTTGATGATGCGATAGATTGTTGACTGAGGTGCAATCTTTCTAGCTGCGATACTCTTCCCTGTTAGGCCTTTTTTGTGCATTGCAATGATGACTGCACGTGTTTTCTTTAGAGATAAACCATGGTTAAAAGAAGAGAAACAATGATGCAAGCACCCGCCTCCTTTAAAGTGTCAGTGGTGTCATTTTACTTAATCATGACAGATTGATCTCCAGCCTTTCCTCATCAACACCCACACCTGTGTTAATGGAGCAATCCACTGAAAGAGGTTAGCTGGTCCTTTTAAGGCAGGGCTTGCAATGATGTTGAAATGTGTTTTGGGGGATAAAGTTCATTTTCTAGCCAAATATTGACTTTGCAAGTAATTGCTGTTTAGCTGATCACTTTTATAAACTTCTGGAGTATATGCAAATGCCATTAGAAAAAGTGAAGCAGTAGGACTTTGTAAAAAAATTAATTTGTGTCATTCTCAAAACTTTGGCCAAAGATGTATATTGTTTAAATCTAGAAGATTTCAGGGGCTGAATCATAGAATGAAAAAATAGTTGATTTCAATTCTTGCCGGATATTAGAGAGTTCAGTTTGTATTATGGGACATGGATTGGACTGGAGGTCTGAATCCGTTCTTTTTCCTTGATGGAAGATTGTTTGAGATTTTAATTTTATTTTTATTGGATTTCTTGAATCTGGAAGAATATGAGTCAGAAATCCTCTCAGAACCACTTTATGAGTGTTCCAATGTGTGCACATATCTTGATTAGTTTTATCTGTCTTTTTCTGATCTCCTGTCAGTTGATTTGTTACCACAAAGTTAGCTCACTTTGATAAGAGCTCAGTGAAAGACAATACAAACTCTCCCATCAGAATGAGCTCGCTGACGATTCTTAGTGACTGATTCTGCAGCCAGCAGCAGACTGTGAAACACAAGACAAACTGTGCAATATTTTTAATGTAAACCCAATTTCATAAATTATTTAACCCTGAGATACACACATTAAGAAAATAAGAACCTTCACTTACAGTCTAAGGCTAGGTTCATATTAGCATTTTTGTGCGCAGCGTATCATCTGCATGCTAACGCAGCGTTTTTTATCCGCATCTGTTTACACATTGACGCAAAAAAAACAAACTCTGCTGTGTGTGAAATTGTTTGCATTATTTATGCGCATGCGTTCGATATTTCCAGGTGCTGTAATCAGTTCCTGGACATGCGCAGTCTGAAGTCCGCATGCTATCGAACGGATCCATGCGTTGTCCTTGCGTACCAATGCGTTCCCATAGACAGTAATGCGTTGTTTTGACGCATCATTCCGCATGCGCATGACTGCGATATTTGACAGATTTTTGTCGCTTCAAAAAATGCAACCTGTTGCGTTCGCCAGGACACCCGCCGCACACCACAAAGCGATGCATTGCGTACGCAAAGTTAAGATATGAACACATGTCTAATGCGGATCTATGCGGATCAAATGCTGCACACAGTTATGCAAATGTGAAACCAGCCTAAGTGAATGGAGCTGAGGTGTAATACTACACACTAGCTGAGGACCGTTTGGTACTCTTTTTGGAGGAAAGCACAATACATGTTTTCCTTATCGTGTACAACTCTTTTAAGGGTTTTGTCTTGTACAATTATACACAGCGGGGATTAATATTTTATTTCAATAGTATTACACAACCGCGCAACCATGTTTTATATATTGAATAAATTATGAACAACTTTTCATTAAAAACCCTCCAGTGCATTTATTAATAGTACAAGCAGGGGAGTGAAAAACTTATGCAGCTTTGTGCTCATTACTGTTATGTTTAAATTACTAATATTATATTCCATGCTTTCGGATCCTTCTATAACAATGTGTTTTTTTGCCTCATAAGTAGAAGTTGAGTAAAAAGATTCGCAGGCCCTGCCACATCGATAGTTGCCAGATCAAAAGCCCTTCTGATTGGCATGCCCGGCGTGATGTCATGTGTGCATCACACTGCATGATGACATCTTACTGGGCCTACTAATCAGAGAGGCACCAGGATGCCGGCAGGGGGAAGATTCACAGGGCTCCAATCTGACTGCCACGGACATCGTCCTGCAAAATCTTTTTGCTTGACTCTGCTCATAATTAGTGTTGAGCGATATTGCTCGATATCTAAAAATATCTTATCGAAATTGTATCGCCGATAGCACTAATATCGTCGATATCCGATTTCGATACCGGAAGTCCCATGTAAGTCTATGGGAACAAAATATCGCAACAAAAAAAAACCCTTTCTTTCGTTTGTAAACACAAAAATACACACATAGAATAATATATATTTATATATACATGTCATTGTGACATATATATATATATACATATATTTATAGTTTATAACACTTCTACATAGTAAAATCGACTTAATTCAATTGCCGGGGTAAAGACGTGACATTACCCCATAGAAGTCGACGGGCTCGGTGCCGAGTACCCGAAAACTCTGGCTCTGTGCGACTCAAATTGGGCGTCACGAACAGGATTCTGTAGCTCGCTATAAGAGAGTCCTGTGTGCCTGAATTGCACTGGTTTTTGTGCTTGAGAATTGCTAAAATCATCAGAGAATGTATTTGCCATTTTTCGCCATATCTGCGTCCGAGAGGCACTGGTGAAAGAAGGGCGTGCTCTTCGTGGGTGTCACTCACTCAGTGGCGTGAAACGATGGCCGCCCACTGTAAATGGTACTGCAATGTAAGATCGTGCCCACAGCTCTGGAGTTCCGCCTCCTCATCCTCCTCAGTGTGAGGAGGTCCCGCCTCCCTACAAAAGAGGGGGGCCCCCTCCAGATATGACACATGTGACTTGGCAGAGATGGCTAATGGACACGACGAGCAGAAGTGGGAAGGGAGGAGCAGTCAGAGCTCTCCCCCCACGGAAGCGACCCCGATCGCCACGGAATCACCGTTGGGCACCGGCCTGTAAACCCTCCTACGCTGCAAGAAGCGGAGGATACCCTGAGAGGCCTGGCCCGGCAACCCGGGAGGAGGTCGCCAGGATGGAAAGCCAGCTGGCGTGCCCTAAAAATAAACTTGGAGCGGCGCCAATCCCTCTTACCTGAAGTGTCCTGTACCGGAAGGTGAGGCACCCGTTCTAGTAGAGGAGCCCTTGCAATGTGATCCGGTTGACGTTTGTCGCAGTGGAGGCACCCCGTTCCTGCAAAAACCGCAGCACCGTCAGCAGCACCCCAGATCCCGCTGTCTGCCCCGGTCGCTGAGACAGAAGAAGCGACACCCGTCCTCATGGAGGAGGCGCGCAGGCACCAGAGCATACTGCCTGTACCGGAGCCCCGAACTGTCATCTGATTTAGAGCCGTCTGCTTCCTCCGCAGGGGAGCGCCGCCAGGACTGGGGGGCGCAAGGAGAGCTGCCGCAACTGGACACTGTAAGCTGCAGTGGGTGGTGGAGGACATGGAGCAACTGGTGGAGGAGAATTACAATCGGCGTCAGGAGGAAGAGTGGAGACGTTGGGAGCGGGAGCAGGCGACAAAGGGAGCAGCGAGGAAACCTAAAACTTCGCCAACGTCACCTGGAGAAGGACCGGGCAGATAAGGACCGGGATGAGAAAGGATAAAGGAACCCTGAGTGAGCCGCGGGCGTAAGGGTGCAGTACGGAGCTTTAAATTGAAAGGTGGGTGGGGCTTCATCAAGGGAGCCTGGACTTTATTTAGAAGTCTTTGTGACCTGGGCGGGGACGTGGAGGCTCACCTCCCAGAAGGACACCCGGGGAGGGACCTGTTGCCAGGAGACTTGGTGATTACACCCGACATGGGGTTACAATGGATGGTAACGCCCTAAATGTTACCAGGTGCAACCCCTACTCCCAGTGTGTCAGGAACCTGTGAGACCCTCGAAGCCTTCGCCTCCCACATCCAGGCCTCTGCAAAAGTGCCACCCCACGCCGTAAATCTCCCAGCCTCCCTCAGTGGTCTCCTCAGCAGCCCCAGCTATGGACATGATAAGTATAGCTGGCCCGTACCCGGCGCCTGTTAGGCCCCCTGGGGTTCATACAGTCGTGACATAGGGCTCCAGACCCGGAGAGAGATGAAAGAGTGGCCACACAGACCCAGATAGCGGGTCACGACTTGACTGTACAGGCCACACGACGTCATCAGGTCCTGGTGGTCCTTGGTGTCTCGGATGTTTGGCAAGCACCAGAAGAGTACAGGTGGTACCTGTAACACCCCTGCAAAGAAGTCTAAATAACCCGGACGGGTCCTGTATGTAAATAAATAGTTAAATTGTTTATGTACCCGGACGGGTGAATGTTGCAAAAAAAATTTTTTAATTTAATAAAAAAATAAAAAAACACAGTTTTCATTTCTTTTATTACTGTCTCATCCTGCTGCGACGCCATCGATCTCCTGTAAAAAAATGAAAAAAGAAAAAAAAAAAAGTATACCACTGACCGACGCAAGTCCCATAGTAACGAGTGTCCACGACGATCCAGCTCTGCTACATCAGAATGACAGGCAGAGCCTGTCATCCCGGCGCAGCACAGCTGATTACCTGCTTCCCCGGCGGTGTACGTCATCGGACTGACTGCTTTACGGCCGGGATTACCCAGCAGTCACTGCAGTTATCGCGAAAAAAAATCTGCATGTGACCGCCAGGGAGAAGATAATGGCGGCCATCAAGCAGTCCAGGACGTGACCGCCGGAGATCTTCTGCCAGGTAAGTGCCGCTGACTCTGACAGACCCGACCGACGGACACTCACAGTGACAGTGACAAATCCGATTCCGGTATTCGATAAGACGAAAATATCTAAACGAATTATCGAAAGGCCGATACAGCTAATATCGGCCGATAGCCGATATTTACTTATCGTATCGCTCAACACTACTCATAATACAATAATAATACATCTGCCTATATGTTACTTATTTATCAGATGTCGTAAATTGGTAAAATGTGGGAGTTGTTCTTGGTCTTCCTATGGATCAAGTTGAATTAGAGGTCTGTATGGAACAGTGTTTTGATCTGCACTATTCTTTTGGTTAAAAAACTATTCTATTTGCTGAAAGCAGTGATATCTATCAGAAGGCATATGACCTGGTGAACTTTCATGCTCTTGTATACACTACATCTCTCAGGTGACTGACACGACTTGTTGATGATCATGAAGCAAAATTCATCAACTTTTGCCATATGTCCTAATTTTGAAAATTCACATAATTTTGTTTCTACAGCTACTTTGTAGATCTATATATCTCCATGTTAACAGACAACAAACAAACCGTGTGTAGTCTGATCCTGCAGTCATAATTTCTGTACCCTACTTCTAGCAAACCTACCAAATGTATGTTATCATAAAGTAAGGGATTGATGAATTCAAAATATTTATATACTTGTTCGTAGAACTAATTTTGCCAGGAAAGTCTGGTGAACTGGACTGCAAAAATGTTTGGACAAAATTAATTTCTTAAATAGCTGTTTTAAATGCCTCCAGGGGAAGGTTATAAATATTTATATTTTGCATTTTAAAGTGAATCTGTCAGCAGGATTTAACCCCCGAAACTATTGATATGTGCATGTAGCTCTTTCAAAGACAAAGACAGTTCAGCAATATCTTTACATGGCCAGTCCATTACTTAGAAATCAGTGTTTGAATTGATATGAGGCTGAAGTGCTATGCTAGATCTGAAGCTTCTGTCACTCCAGCTCTATTCCACACTCAGTTCAGCCTCCTGCTGCTTGACCGACAGCCTCTCTGCTGTGTGACTTCTAGCAAAGGAGCCGTCATGCAGTAACAGGTGGTGTTGGCGAGGAATAGAGTTAGAGTGACAGAGGCTTTGGATCTACAGTAGCTTTTCAGCCTCATTTGCATCAATTTATCAATTTAACCATGATTTCTCAGTAACGTCAGAACGGTATGGACATGTAAAGTTGTTGGACTTGTTTGAAAGAGCTACATGCACATATAAATAATTTTGGTGTGAAATCCTCCCGACAGGTTCCCTTTAAGTGTTGGTAAGTATGGCATGATAGCAATATTAGGCTACACATTTATTGTCTGGTACAACGGAAGTGCCTTGGTTTTCGTAGGCACTGCGGGAACAAAACAACAGGTTTTTTATGTACGTTTATTTGCAAAGTGGCTTCTTCTTTTTAAATGTATTGGGACATTAAAAAATAAATCAATAGGTGATGTAAGCCATTTAGTGTTGCCATTTTTTTTTCTTACCACAGATGGTTTAGTGATATTTCCAGCACTGGTAATTAGCAAATATATGTGTAATATTTTCCAGAGTCTTGCACTCCAGTTCGCTCAATGATGTGAAAAATGTTCTCATGAGAAGTAAAAAAAAAATGGTTTACCCCTTTTTTTGGCACAGATAGTTGCTACAATAATGGCAATAACAGGGATCGTAATGATGGCGTATGCAGATGGTTTCCATGGCGACTCAATTATTGGGAGTAGCTCTTGCAGTGGGATCAGCCTCGGCATCAGCACTTTATAAGGTAAGAAAGTGTTGAATTATGTAAATGACAATTTTCTTAGAAATCGTTAATGTGTATGTGGAAGGCGTTTACTGAGCGTAAAGGATTGTGGGGAAAAAAGAAAGGTTGCATTACAAATTTCTTCTGTTCTGACTTTTAAACCTTTTAAAGAGGTTGGCCACTACTTTTTTATCAATGGTTTATCATATCCTAAGGATAGACCATCAATATCTTATATTCTTAGACTCTCTGGTAACAGGGGTGGTGTCACAGGATTGGGGATGGATGATGTGGCACGATATGTAAGAAAGGTAAGAAAGTGGATCTAGGAAACCACCCATCCGGTAAGCCTGACATCAGTAGTGTGCAAAATGTTTGAGGGCATTATAAGAGATGACCTGCAGAAATATTGTAGATAATATTAATATCTGACAACCAGCACTGATTCATGAAGAATAAGTCGTGTCTAATTAACCCCTCTCTGACATCCGACGTACTATCCCGTCCATGAAACCCGTGACAATCTGACCATGGACGGGATAGTACGTCATAGCTGACACCCGGGACTGTGTGCCAGGAGCGGTCACGGACCGCTCCCGGCACATTAACCCCTGGCACACCGCGATCAAACATGATCGCGGTGTACGGGGGCACAG
This sequence comes from Oophaga sylvatica, assembly GCA_033576555.1. Lineage (NCBI taxonomy): Eukaryota > Metazoa > Chordata > Amphibia > Anura > Dendrobatidae > Oophaga > Oophaga sylvatica. The sequence goes on along the minus strand of JARQOD010010382.1, from coordinate 11,131 downwards.
GGGAGCATCGCGCAGGGAGGGGGCTCCCTGCACGCTCCCCTGAGACCCTCAGAACAGCGCAATGTGATCGCGCTGTTCTGAGGGCTTCCTCCCTCCAGGACCCGGATCCAAGATGGCCGCCGGGGGTCCTGAAGGGAGGCGGCTTCCTCAGCCTGCTGTGAGAGCAGGCACTGAGAGCCTGCAGCGCTGCCTGTGAGATCGCTGGTCTCACAGAGTGCTGTGCACACTGTGAGACCAGCGATCTGACATTTTACAGTGATGTCCCACCCTGGGACAATGTAAAAAAGTAAAAAAAAATAAAAATAAACATGTGTAAAAAAAAAATTCCAAAATAAATAAAAAAAAAAAAAAAAATATTCCCCAATAAATTCATTTCTTCTGTAAATAAAAAAAATAAAAACAATAAAAGTACACATATTTGGTATCGCCGCGTCCGTAACGACCCCCCTATAAAACTGTCCCACTAGTTAACCCCTTATAAAAAAAAAAAAAAAACAAAGCAAAAAATCAGTGCTTTATCATCATACCGCTGAACAAAAAGTGTAATAACACGCGATCAAAAAGACCGATATAAATAAACATGGTACCGCTGAAAACGTCATCTTGTCCCGCAAAAAAAACGAGCTGCCATACAGCATCATCAGCGAAAAATAAAAAAGTTATAGCTCGCAGAATAAAGCGATGCAAAAATAATAATTTTTTATATAAAATTGTTTTTATTCTATAAAAGCGCCCAAACATAAAAAATGATATAAATGAGGTATCGCCGTAATCATACTGACCCGAAGAATAAGACTGCTTTATCAACTTTACCACACGCGGAACGGTTATAAACGCCTCCCCAAAAGAAATTCATGAATTGCTGATTTTTGTTCATTCTAACCTCCAAAAATCAAAATAAAAAGCGATCAAAAAAAGTCACATGCTCAAAAATGGTACCAATAAAAAACGTCAACTCGTACCGCAAAAAATAAGACCCTCACATGACTCTGTGGGCCAAAATATGCAAAATTATAGCTCTCAAAATGTGGCGATGCAAAAAACTATTTTTTTGCAATAAAAAGAGTCTTTTAGCGTGTGTAACATTTCCAGGGGATATAGCTCTGGGATCGCTATCTGGGTAGACAGAGTGGCACGGGAAACGTTCATTCACAGCAGTACTGGTGCAACTGGCCGCAACCAGTTTTATTTAAAGTCCACAGCAAACAGATAAAAACAAATCATAAACAGAAGACCTGGGCTTGTCTAGCCACTTACTACACATAGATAGATTTCCTATCTATCCGGGTCCCGACTCTACCAGCCGGGGCCAAAACAACACATATGTTCAGCATTTACCAGCATTTACCAGCATTTACCAGCATGGAGGTTCACAGAGTCTCCCTTGTGTCTGAAGGCACCTTCAACGTCCAGACTTGAGAGAGCTCCCCTCCTATTCAGCTGCTATCCGCATGGATTCTCACAGAGACTACTCCTGTGTCCGGGGTACATCGAGCACCCAGACTGAGCTCAAACTCCTGGAGACACCTTCTGTGCCTGGAGCCTCCTGTGTCCAGACGAAGGAGCTCTCTGACTGTGTTCGCAGACACCTACTTCTGGTCTCCTAATTAACACCTGAGTAGTTTCAGGCCTGAGCTGCAAGTGTGTAATGAATGTAAGGTGTAGTGACCTCTCTCTACCACTAGGTCTACAAAGCCACACATTTCCCCCATACAGTCAGCACAGTATCTAGGTGAAATGCACACCCCATTCAAGACCATACTCTCACTGTCTGAATTCCCCCCCCTCTTCTCAGACCGGAGGGCTGGTATCCAGACCGGAGGGCTGGTCAACAATCCAAAGAGACAGTGAACTCTGGACCAGTCATGGCCCTCATCAGCTTCATCTTCACTACTGTCATCTGTATCTTCACCTGAGCCATAGCCAACATCAGCTTTCTCTTCATCTGCAGCATCCGCGTCCCTCCCAGGCTCATGCTCTCCGCGGGCCTCGGGTATCCTGCACGGTTTCATCTTGACCTTAGGGCCGGGCTCAGTTTCGATATAGTGCTGGCCAAGAGAAGTACGACCCGGCACATCAGAACACCTCTGCTGACTCTTCCTCAGAAACTCACGTACCTCCTGTCCCTGGTGCACTGACCATGTGTCACCAACTATCACAGAAGGTATAGGGGGTTTTTCACTTTTCTCCAGTTCCCCTTGAACCTTCTTTACTTCATTGAGCTTTTCCAGAAGATGCTCATGGCTCTCATCACGCTCCTTCATCACAGTTTGGAGTTTTTTCTGAGAGTAATCAATTCATCTTGTACCTGTTGGACGTCCTTTATGTCTTCAGCCCTTCTTCAGGCTCTTCTGGTAGAAATGCTCAGAAGCCCTACCGTCAGTCTTACATTCTACTCTTCAGTCACAACATTATGGTCTCCAATTATCTCCATTTATTCCAGCTCTCAAGTTCTCCTTGATAGCTGCATCTGTATACTCAGAACCCGCCGGATTCTTCTCTTCCACCACGTTCTGCATCCCATCTGAGCTCCCGTGTGTCTGCAGCGGCAACGGAGAGTGGACACATCGCTTTTCCCATTTGTTGGGACGTGGCTCCGATGTAGACTCCATGAAAGTGCGCTTGAGCTCACCAACGCCAGCCTGATGTCTCAAAATCTCATTTGTGATTTATCCAGATCCTTGGTATCACTCAGGAAAACTGCTGGGGCTCCGGGCGCCGAACTTCCAGCCTGAGCTTCACGAGTTGCAGCTACTGATCCGGACTGTAACCCGTCCACGCCGCTGTCTTCGGCAGAAACAGATTCCTGGACAGAGTCAGTCCCCATATCTTCAGTCTTGTTCCTCACAGCTTCACTTGAGACCTCAGCTTCTGATGAGGCATCTGGCTTGGTGACCACCACTTCCATGGCTTTTTCCACCTCTGCAGCATTACCTTCAGAGTCCTGGGCATGATGCAGCTCATACCATACATTGATAACTTCTCATCTTCAACAGCATCCACTTGTGCTGTGTTCAGTTCCAGAGTCCTGCCTTTAAAGCTCAGCTCTCCTCCTTTCACCTTAGTCTTCGCCAGGGAAACCGGCCAACTGTTAAACATCTTCAGATGCCATCTTCTGTCGCTGTAAGGTCAGCATCAGCTTTCTTCTCAGGACTCTCAACCTCCTCTGCTACCATGCCTTCCTCATTTGCACTGGTTGCTTTATGGTCATCAGATGATTCACTATCACTACCACTATCCCTGTCTGACCCCTTTTTCTCAGCCATATCTGGCTCACTTTCAGGGTCATACACTCATTTTCATTCGCTTCCTGCTCACTGTCAGGGTTATACAATTCATTCTCATTCACATTTTGATCTGGAACCTTAGTTAACATGTACATCCACAACATTAACTTCACCATCTGGTCCCTCAAGTATGTGACTATGTGACAACTCCAGCACTATACTTCTATATAGTCAGGTACTAGGAGCTGGCTCACGACCTCTCCCTGGACTTCAGTGTCCCTATACAACAGGTGAGTGTTTATGGCAACATGAGGTAACCTCTCCTCAGAGCCAGGCTCTTGGGAAACCTCATTTTAGAACATTTATATTTTCCTGGGCCGTTTTAAGAGAGGGGTCTCGCCACTGCTCACTCTCAAAATTGTCACAGGACACAGGTAAGTCAGGGACACTCGGTTCCCGGAAACCACCATCCTCGTCTCCCAACATCACCTGCAAAGGAATTTCATCACTATCACAGTCATCATTTATTATCAATATCATTATCATGATTATGATCAGTTCATCATCACTATCATGATCATCATCATTATCAGCATCAGCATCATTATCATGGTCATCATCATTATCATGATCATCATCATTATCATTATCCTTATCATTTATCATTATCATCATCATTATCACATAAGTTTAACGGCCCACTAGCATTGTGTTCCGCCCTCGGGACTGCGCACCCTCAGTAGGAGCTTCATCACACTGTCCATTCAGAAAACATTTTTCCCCCAGAGATCCTTAGATCGGGGAAAGTCATTACCCAATATAACGGGGTGCACCAGGTTCTTCACTACCCCACTTCATATGAAACCTCCCCGAGTTGGGGACCAAGTCCACGGCAGTCTCTGGGTAGACTTTGGTGTCTCCATGGATGCACACCATACTCAGGTGCTTATCAGGGTGAAGTCCCTATCAATCAGGTGTCACATACGGAAGTCACTGGACTCTCTGAGTCCAAGAGAGCCTGTGCTGGGCAGTCATTTACAACCACCGGGCACACCTGTGGTCAGTCTCTTCGGCTGAGGTGGACACACACACAGGCTCTGCGCAGGGAGAGAGGGATCTGCCAACATCACAATACATAGGCTCCCCCTCTATTGGACAGTTGGCTGCAATTTCACGACATCTCCAACCCTGTCCATCACACTTTTCCACCCACATGTCCCCTCGGGTCTGAACCCGCTTATCAGCATACCCCATGTCCCCAACAGCTGGAACGCTCTTACCGCGAGAGTTCAGCGTCCGGGAACTCTGAAGTGACGACCTCTCAGACGGCTGGTCACGGAGACAGTCTTTGCTGGCGAAGGCCTTCTCCATCAGGCTGCCAGACGATTGGCGTCCTGGTGGTCTCCTTGTCCGACCTCTGGCTGTACCTCAGGAGGACATGCTCGGGTGTAGCGGTTCACTATCACCTCTTCAACCATGCCGACACGACGGCCGACGTCAGGCTCCAACCGCTTCTTTACTGCAGGCAACGCAGGTGCCTTTACAACATTACTCGGGTACGAGGTGCTGAGAGCTGCAATCTGCTCCCTCAGCAATCGGTTTAAACTCCTGCTGCTGCTGCTGCTGCCAGCTCTGCTGGGCCTGCTGCATGCTCTGCAGGTGTTTCTTAACAAGCTCCTCCATACTGCCAGACTTATCTGTCTCAACCACGGCAGTCTCTGTTGCACATTAACTTGCGCCATTTGTTCAAACAGCGCCTCCTGCTGTCATCCATGCTGTCAGACTTCTCTGTCTCAACAACGGCAGTCTTCACTCAAGACATACACACTCCACAGTCTTTTCCACAGAAAATTCAGCTCTGCTGTGCAGGACACCTTTTTTTTTTTCTCTGCAAACTCTATTAGGGCCACTGTCTCTTTAAGACTGCTCCAATAGACGTTTCCTTTGCTGCTGACACTCCACAGTCTTTTCCACAAACAAGTTCAGCTTTGCTGTGCAGACACACTTTTTTTTTTTTTTTTCTTTTGCAAACTCTATTAGGGCTACTGTCTCTTTAAGACTGCTCCAATCAGACATTTTTGCTGACACACTTTTTTTTTTTTTTCTCTGCTGCTGCTTCAACAGACTTCACCTTTATTGCTGTCTCTAAGCCACTGTGCTGCACGCACATTCCAGCACCAATTGTATCAGCCACTGTGCTGCCCAGCATTCTCCGCCAATTGTAAGCTTTCCAGGGGATTATAGCTCTGGGATCGCGTCTGGGTAGACAGAGTGGCACGGAAATGTGTAGCCCTGGTACACAATACCAGGAGGATGAGTGGAGAGGTAACAGTTAAGGTCTCTTCATGACATCATGTACACTTCTGACACACCCAGCAGGGGTGTGGAAGGGAGTGATTTAGTCAGTCAGTGTCTGGACTTCAGAGTGAGAAGTCAGTTTCCTGTCCTTAGACAGAGTAGACGTGTCCAGTTTAAGTCTATCCTCAGTTCAGAAAGTGGAGTCTGGTGTAGGTGTCTGTATACACCTTAGTCTAGTCAGAGCTGTGCCCACTGGAAGAAAGACTGAAACTATCTGTTAAGAGACAAGCAAGGCGAAGGGCAAAGTGGAAGGAAGATAATTGAAAAAGTGCTTTTGACTTGGAAAAGTCCTGCACGTTGCAACCGGTTACTGGGGACGAAGGATCACTATTGTACAGCATAGTGAAGAGAAAACCAGGAATCTACCGGACCCTAGGTCGCGGCAGACAAGCCCTTATAGTCAGAACGTAGCTGGAGTCAGAGGGGTTGTGAAGACTTTGAGTTAGTGCACGACAATAAAAGGATTCAGCTCCCTCGCAGAAAGGCTTCTAACACAAATCTGACTGGGCAAGTACAGCTAAAGAAAAGCTGGAGATTTGAGAGGATTACGCTTCAGGCTGGTGTACTCAGCTTCATTGGACAGTAAAGGAGGCCCCTAACTTGCTTAGCTGTTGCCTCAAAGCTCATCCTCCATCAACCCATCAGCCTCCCTGGGACCTGCCTTATCATCTGCAAGTAAGGTATGGAAAGACGTTGACTGTGTGAGACTGAGTTATTATTGCATGCCTGCACAATCCCTACCTAACTACCGACCTGAGGGAAGAGTCCACCTGTAGGGGACCCGACATCTAGCTGCCTCACCATCCCCTCAGAGATCTACAGCAGCGCTGGTACATATTACCAGAATACTACAGGTGGCGTCACGAACTGTACATAAACTATCCCTGTAAATATATCCCCAACATACGCCAGACCGCCCGGGCCACAGACCGAGCCACAGCTACCTGTGACAAAAACCCCATAGACTTCCATGGGCTCGGCTCTGAGTACCCATTGCCCTGGTAACCCAATTGTGTGGCGGGTCGACACAACTTGGCGTCACGAACAGGATCGAAACTTGCAGCATTGCGAGCCCTGTGTGCCTGTGGATTGTTTTTGTGAAAAAGGACTGTTTGCACTTTTGGCGCCAAAATCGCCATTTTTGTCGCCATATTCGCGCCCTCAGGCGCTGGAGAAGAAGGTGGGCGTACCTGAAAGAGCGCGCAAAGTCTTGGACACGCCCCGGCTCTGACTCGTCGGCAGGTCCTGCAACAGGAAGTGAACGCTCTGACATCAGAGCGCCGGCGACGAAGGTCCTGTTCCCACTGCGGTGCCTGTGAAGTAGCAGCATCTGAAACCGGTAGGCTCCGTTTAACAAGGGGGCGCTAAGATGTCACAACAACCGGCTGACAGTGCGGCCCCGGCCGGAGTCCCCAATCCCGCACCGTCTGGTATTGTAGCGCCAGATGGGGGTGCAGGTCCAGCACCAGTCCGGTAGTTCCCGATCATGCCACTAACGCTCCCATATATGCCTGGGGCGAAATGGCTTCCCCAATACAGCGGTGGGCCAGGCACATTAGCAGGCTTCAAGCGGGAAGTTATGCAGCATCTTAGAAATGTATTCCATGCCTGAGAGACAAAAAGCTGCTGTGCTAATAGGGCAGCTAATGGCGCTGCTGAGAGGGAAGTGGAGACTTGGGATACCGTTGATCAGGAGTCGGTGCCTGCGATCCTCCTGAAGCTTCATGCCATATTTGAAGACCGCACAGAAACGGATCTCCGGATGGCCTTCTATCACTGTTCACAACAGCCAGGTGACAGCATCCGGGACTATGCTTGCCGACTACAGGGAGCCCTGAGAGCCCTCAAGCAAATTACAATTTAAAATGCTATCGACGAGAATAGAATGCTGAAAGAACAATTTATACAGGGATTGGATCCCAGAGGAACGCAGAACTGTAAATTGGTGGTCCTTAGATCACCGGATGCTACCTTTGATGCCCTAAAGGACATGGCAATAAAAGGGCTGCGGCCCCTGGGCAAACCCGAGGTGGCCACCCAACATCATCAGGGTGAAGTCACTCTGGAACCGGCAGTAACCCCTGTTCCCCGCTAGTGGCAGAAACCAAAACGCAGGTGACACCTCCTAGTGAACTGGACTGTCTGCGCTCAGAGGTGCGCCAGCTGACTAAAAATCTGGCCGCTGTGATGAGTGCCCTACAGCTGCGGAAAGAAGAGGAAGGGAAGATCTTGCTAGCTGACTGCCCAGAGGACGTTCGTGGATGCACCGGAGGAGAAAGAAGACGTCGCCCCCCGGAGGAGGACAACGCCACCCCCAGGAGCAACCTCTGATCAACACCCTTCTCGTCGAGAGATCATCTGTTATCGCTGCAACCGGAAAGGTATCTGTCTACACAGTGTCCTTTAAACGGGCAGAACCTGGGTCCAAGGGCCAACACCCAGGAGAATACCCGTCAGGCCCCCTAGACTGGAACCGCAGGTATGTGGGCGGGCGACCCTACCTGTCTATTATTCTAGATGGTATTGCTGTTCCAGCATTGTTAGACACTGGGTCCAGGTGACCCTAATACCTGATGCTCTATATACCAAGTACTGGTCAATGGACAGTCTTAAACCTCGAGCCTTGACTTACTGTGTATGCTTCGAATGGTCTTCCCGTTAGAAGTACTCGGAAACAAATGTGTAGATGTAAAGGTGGGCAGAGAGGAGTTGAAAGACCAAGGGCTTCTGGTAGTAAAGACTGTAAATGAGGAGAACGGTTTAAATATCATTTTGGGTACTAACATTATCGGTAATTGTTTGGGAGAAGTTGTGTTCTTACTCCAACAGCTCGCTGAGATTGCCCGACCAAGGCAGAGAGGAGTAATCCAAAGAGAGATCCGGGCCCTGGTGTGTCAGCAGCAAGCGAAGCTTACCGACGGCGAAATTGGTAATGTACGGGTCACTGACTCAGTTCCTATTGTGATACCCCCAATGAGTGAAATGATCATTTGGTGCAGGGCAGCCATAGGTCTGAGAGGACAGAATTACCAAGCTGTAGTAGAACCCCACCATTCAGAACATAGACCTACACTTATGACTGCTAGAGGAGTAGTAGAGGTGGTGAATGGAAGAGTACCGGTACGGCTTCTCAATTGGGGAGATGATGAGGTAAATTTACCCCGTTATGCAACCATTGCTAAACTTCATGCTGTTGATAATAATTCTATTCTCCCGGCTGAGTCCTTAGACTCCTGTCAAATAGAGGAGGACAATGACCAGCAACTCAGGTGGCGGAATGGTGTCAGCAACTCCATGTTGGGACGGACACCACTCCCGCTCACCAGAAGACAAGGGGTATTACGGGTGGTGCAAGAGTACGCCAAGTGTTTAGCAAAAATCCACTTGATTTTGGGACAATTAAGGGAGTTACAACATCATATCCCTACAGGCAATCATCCTCCCATCAAAGAGCGGTATAGGCCCATACCTCCAGCTCATTATCAGAAGGCTAAAGAAATGTTGATGATATGAAGAAAGCTGGGGTGTTAAGGGATAGTTGTAGTCCCTGGGCAGCCCTCTAGTTCTGGTTAAAAAGAAAGATGGTAGTATGAGAATGTGTGTGGATTACAGGCAGGTGAACCGCATAACACACAAGGATGCATACCCGCTACCACGCATAGAGGAATCATTAGCTGCTCTGAAAACGGCTAACTACTTTCTACCTTGATCTGACTAGTGGTTACTGGCAAGTGGCTGTGGCTGAGGAGGATCGTGAGAGAAACGGCTTTCACCACCCCAATGGGGCTCTGTGAGTTCGACAGAATGCCGTTTGGGCTCAGTAGTGCCCCAGGAACATTTCAGAGAGTGATGGAAAACTGTCTGGGACATCTCAATTTTGAAAACCGTGCTGCCTATACCTAGACGACGTTATCGTGTATTCCAAGACATATGAGGACATCTGAAGCACCTGGCAGAAGTGTTTGAGTCCCTGTCCAGGTACGGGATGAAGTTGAAACCCTCAAAATGCCATCTACTCAAGCAGAAGGTACAATACTTGGGGCACATCGTCAGTTCGGAAGGAGTAGCGCCGGACCCAGAGAAAGTCCTGCCATCCAGAAGTGGCGGAGCCGAAGAACCTTAAGGAAGTGCGACAGTTCCTGGGACTAACGGGTTACTACAGGAGATTCGTGAAAGATTACACGAAGAAGGCAGCTCCTTTACAGGACCTCCTGGTAGGACAATCCTTAAAGAGCAGAAAACCCTCCCTTTAATTGGGGTAAAGAACAGGCTGAAGCATTCCAAAAGATGAAAGAGATCCTTACAGGTGATGAGATCTTAACCTATCCTGATTACAGCCAACCGTTCCTGTTGTACACCGACGCCAGTAATGAAGGGTTGGGAGCCGTTCTCAGTCAGAAGCAGAATGGACAAGAAAAAGTCATCGCATATGCTAGCAGAAAACTCAGGCCAACTGAAAGGAATCGGAAAATTATAGCAGCTTCAAGCTGGAGTTTCTGGCGCTGGTCTGGGCCATCACTGAAAGATTTAAGCACTATCTGGCCTCCAATAAGTTCACTGCGTTTACAGACAACAACCCGTTAACCGCACCTGGAAAACCGCCAAGCTGGGCGCCATGGAGCAGCGATTGGATGGCTCGGTTGTCCAATTATCAGTTTACTATCAAGTACCGGGCAGGTCGAAAGAATGCTAATGCTGATGCGTTGTCCCGAATGCCGCATGACTCTGACACGGAAGAAGAATCGGACGACCTGGAAGAAATTGAGCTCCCGCGTTCCATCGAAATGGGGTAGTCCACGAGCATCAAGTCCACAGGAAGCAGAATGGTGCAACATTAAATCCTTTACCCCATCATAGTTGGAAAGAGACTCAGGACAGTGATCCAGTGGTCAGCCGATCAAGGAGTTGTTAAGACAGGAAGGCTCCTCTCTGGAAAAGGATGACCTATGTCAGCCAAGCTCCTGTGGAACGAGAAAAGCAGGTTGTTCCTATACCGTGAGAAGTTGTGCAGAAGATACGTCAACCCCAGAACCCATGAAATGGTCTGGCAAATCGTGGTCCCCAAGGCAGACGTCCCAATGGTGTTGGAGCGTACACGATCAAGCAGGACACTTTGGCTGGAGGAAGCTGGAGACCCTGTTGAGATGCCGGTTCTACTGGGTATGGGATGCGCAGCTCCGTCGAGAGGTGGTGTCGGAACTGTGGACCCTGTGGTCTCAGAAGAAAGGACTACGGTAGTCAAAAGGCCCCCCTGCAACCTATCCGGACGACTCGTCCTCTGGAGATTGTGGCCTGGACCACGTCAAACTGGTCGCCGAGTAGATCTGGATACTCATACGCCTTGACCTGGTGGACCATTACTCCGATTTCTGGTAGCGTTCCAGTGAAAGACCAGACCGCAGTGACGGCGCGAAGACCTTTCAAGCAAGCTTCTGCAGACCGCATGGGTTATCCGAGCAAGTCTTAACCGATCAGGGACCTGCTTTCGAAGCTGATTTATTCAAGGAATTCTGTCAAATGTTACGGGTGCAAGAAAATAAGAACAA
>JARQOD010010381.1:0-27582 GCA_033576555.1 Oophaga sylvatica | reverse complement strand
CCCCCCAAAATCACCCCTACTTTCCTTAATACCCACCCCCGCTCACCCCATTAACTTCTACTGCTCCACCTGTAACTCTACTATCCCCTAAAAGTGCAACCCCCCCTCCCTCCCCCAATCCTAGTTTAAACTCCTCCATCCTCTGATTTTTTTCCCCAAGCACAGCGCACCCTTCCCAATGAGACGCAGCCGGTCCCTTTAAAGCCTATAGCAAAGAGTATCGGCCCAGTTTCCATGAACACAAACCCTTCCTTTCTGAACCAATTTGTAAGACCTTTTTTATCTCCCTAAGATCCCGCATTTTCTAAGGGCGGGGGGTCAGACACAATTCAAAACGGACCGTTTTTAGCGGTCGATTATGGGAAAAACAAAATGAAAACATCACACTCCGCCTGGCATCCGATTTTCCTTCAAAGATGCGATTTAGTCGCATGTTGTGTGACTTGTAACATCCGATTTTCTCGCCCCACCGTTTTTTTTTGTCGCAACTTTCCAAAAAGGACCAATACGTTTTGGGCCGTATATTTAAATATCAGGCAGAGCTAATTTAAGTGTTTGATTACGGTGTGACCCTCCACCTTTGCACTGGTGTCATTTTGTTCCTTGTGCTTGTGCTTTCTAGCTGCTTTATCAAACAGAGCCCACCTAGGGGGTTTAGTCCCCTGAGGTGTGCTGTTCCTGGGTTATATCCGCTTTTGGGGAGCCTATCCTGGATAGCGATTCCCAGAAGACCACCAGAATGTGGTACATCCACTTTTGACAAGAAGGATAAATAAAGGCCATTTTCACTGGCTATATTTGTCATGGTAGGCATGGAATAATTTTTTCCAATATTGCCAAGGCATGCTACCTTTGATACGCTGAATTGACATTGGCGCCCTGGGGATCACATTTCAGGACACCAGGTGAAAAAAGCAATTTTTTGCAGAGGAACGCCTTCTTCTAACAATAAGGTATTGTGTCAACGATTGTAGATGTTGTTTTCATCAACAAGCACTTTGCAATTTGGAGCACCTTTTGTAAACTAAAAATGTGAGAATGTATTTCTAAGTTACCTATTTAAATTATTGGCTTTTGTGTATTCCCAGAAGCCGGTTTTGTAATCTATTTTCCTGCATGTTTGCTGACCAAACTCAAAGATTGTAAGTGTTGTGCATGCTGTGTGTGTTGTTTTTGTTGTCATGTTGTGTGTAAGTTTCGCAGCCCATCACATATTGAAATAAAACAACAACAATGCCACTTAAACAATTTTTTATGTTGGTGTAATGTTTATGGCTTAAACATAATGCTAAAGGACTAATTGTCCCTAGCTTTTTTCAACTTTTGCTGATAAATTCTCAGCAGTAAAACAAAGTACAATTTAATAACTTAAAACATAAACATAAGAAATCATAACACCTATAACTGTGGTAGGTTGGGTTGGTGAAGGTGGAGGGCCAGCTTGTAGGGTGGCTAGACTGTCTCCAGTCCTGTGTCACCTGGTGGTGGCTGACTGTGCAGTTTGCTGATGCTTCTTGCTTGCTTGGATGTGGGTTTGGGTAAGGGAAGTTTGGGAATGTTGTGGGTAGTCATAATTGCTGCCCATTTTCACTATAGCCACCAAAATGCCCATGTCGACCATACCCATGTTGGGCCCAGCATTGAACATTGGGTAGGCGAGTGGGCATATTGGAATGGCCACCTGTCCCATGGATTGGAGTGGGGAGTCCGTTAAAGAAGGAGCGCAGTGGGGGAAGTAGGAGGAGGAGTTGGGTTCGTTTGACACAAGGAGGAGGTGGAGGAGGAGGATGATGAGGAGGAGGAGGAGGACAAGCGAAGCAGATTGGAGGGTTTTGGGTTTAAACAACCCTTAAGACATTCTCAGGCCAACCACCCACATCAAGATAATTTGTAGGTTGGTTGGTTCATTAGGCGGGTTCAGAATCAACACAATTGCAGCCCTTTGATCCGCAGTCTGTGCTGTTTGGTAGCCCGGAGGAAGGGCCGGGGGAGCGGCAAAATCCCTCCTCCCCATCTCATTTGTACCGGACAAATAGTCCAGAACTCTTCGGTCCACCTGCCTCCTTGTGGCGTCAAAATCCTTCTCTTCTACGCCGGGTCGCCGTGCAACATTGCTGGAGGCGAAGGCACATCCATGGCCTACGGGCTGGCCAGGGGGGGGTCTTGTGACTCAAGAGGCAAAGCTCTCGACTCCCTGTGGTGGTGGTGGTGGCGATGCTGGGCACTTGCTGTGATGAGGGCCAGCCTCCTCAAACATCCCCCAGGGGGTCGATAACTGCCTCAGGTCCGAAGCTGGCTCTCTGTCTGTAAGGTTTACTCGGTGTAGAGAAAAAATAAATTTATTACAAATTTATTCAAAAAATAGCAATAACTTTGTCAGACATGAACTTACGGTTCGCAAACCAAGTGAAGCCAGAAAATTCGTCTATCATAATAAAATTGGTTTACTGGTTGCTGCTGCCCCACTGCGCCCCTCGCTGCCTCTCTCCTGTAGCATCTTACGCTGCGCCACCGCCTTGTAACTCTGAGGCTGAAAAATTAACGGATAAAATAAAATTGAAAATTATCTGCCTTTAATGTATTTTAAAAATAAATGTACAACAGCAATTTATCTTTTTTTTGTTTATAGGGGTATAGAACACCAATACAAATTGGATGTTTTAAAATAACAATTAAATTTACAAGGGTTCATACATACAAATCTATGACATTTGTCAATAATGAGCATTTTTTTTGGACACAAGCGTGGATTACCAAAAGGGCACAATTAAGTACTTCACCACGCATTTATTGTGTCCGCAAAATTTTTAAAGTTTACTTTGCGACCATTGCTGTTGTAGCTAAATTACACCAACACAGCGGTACCTGAACTTTCATCCCAGGCCTTCATTGTCCCTGCCCTGTGGGTTCCGTTAATGGGCTGGAGCCTTTTCAAGTTCCTCATATCCCACGGGGCCTCCTTGTTCCTTTTGTGTTATGTTCCTTAAGGTTTCAGAAAGACCCATTGCAGGTCGAAAATTACCTATACATGTTTTTTGGCTGTTGTTTTTAAAATTACACTTTTTTTCACTTGCATTGAAAGATTGTTTTATTGCGGCTGGTTTGCAAAATTACGGAGCTAAATATTAGATGTGCTTGGAGTACTCACATAGCACGGGGGTTTTAACGGCTAAGTTTTTTTTGCCACATTTATGTTTCACTAAAGGGAAGGGACATTATAACACATTGTTGTTGGAAATATGGTAGTCAAATATGTAAGGTTTTTAAAAGTTATTACTAATGCGTTCTTGGTCCTCCTTAGACTGTCGCCAAAACCGGGAACAAATTGGGAACATATTTCCTCCAAGCCGCGCCTTCCGCGAGCGGTTAGAATAATTTGGTCAGCTGGTCCCAAAGTTCTGGCTTTCCTGGACCAGAACGATCATATTTCCACATTGATGTGGTGGACATCGTTCTGGACCGTGGGGCGGTTTCCTGTTTGGGGTTTTAATTTTCGTAGCCAAAATTTGCTGTCGCCCTTCCTGACAATTATCCGATGCAATTTCCTGACACTGGGATAGTGGTGCGCTTTAATCGCAAGTCACAGTGCGGTCCCCTTGTAATCGATTTCCATCGCTCCCATGACTTGCATTGGCGATGTCGACCACAATCGGTGACAATCGCAGTGCTGCTTTGCACCGGAGTGTCAAATGGACCACAAAAAATTGATACTGGGAGCTGCTCCAAGATTAACATAGGTCCGACTGCAATGCGATATTTCATCGTATTGCAGTCGTCCGTTCTGCGCCAGTGTGACTCCGCCTAAGAGCTTGTGGATCGGCAGTATTTCTGAAAAACCACTTTAGAGGTCCTGACCTCAGCTACTTCCTAGTTCCCTGAATGTTTTTAAGGACTTTCCACTCCCTCTAACTTTTC
Source organism: Oophaga sylvatica (assembly GCA_033576555.1). NCBI lineage: Eukaryota > Metazoa > Chordata > Amphibia > Anura > Dendrobatidae > Oophaga > Oophaga sylvatica. Next base: position 23,667 of record JARQOD010010381.1, on the reverse strand, counting down.
ATTGGCCTGATATGTCCATGATTTTGGATTTTTCCCAAGCCCCACCGCTATCCGTCCGCAATTACCAAACAACCTCCTACGACAACACATGTTCTTTCACGGTTGGCGGCAGATGATCCGCTGTCTTCCTAATTGTCCCCACCCCAACAGTGTCTGACCTTTGCTGCATCCTATTTTAAGAGGAGGTGGTCTACAGTCCAAAAAAGAAAAATCATCTTAAATCAATTGTAAAGAAGATGTGACCACCAACAGGGGGCAGCGCAATAGGCGGAATTCAAAACCCCCATAAACAAATTTGCGCAAGGGTTAAACGAATCCCCATGGACAGCCATGAACTGTTATTTATTTCATTATGAAGGGTTAGAACAACTGTGAAACACTTTAATGAAACCCACTTTTTCCAAACTCCTGGTTTCCCGGTTTCTTGGACCTAGGGCGCGTAAAATGTTTTTCCATTTTTTTTCCTTCTTTGTTTTTACTTTCACACTGGACATCCCATTGATATACATGCATGAAGGGTTACTGTGACGGAGCGGAGCCTGAAGACCACAGCATTGATTGCCAATCAGGCAGAGAAGAACAGGGGTTAATGGCCATGTTGGAAATCCCAGTGCTCGTTAAACTTTTTTCTCTATTAATCTGGGCTCTTTACTAATCTCGCAGGCTGCATTGCTGCATGGTAAAGAAGGGAAAGAAGTTGGTATGAGAAGGAGTGCTGGGAAGGTTTAAGGCTGTGGTTCCACGGTCCGGAACCACAGCGCATTTGACGGAGGGGAAAATTCCGCTCCGTCTAAGCCCCGCCCCCTTTTGACGCGCGTTCTTTCCAGATTGTTCAGGACACCCGGAACAAATGCGAAAGAATGCGGGTACTAGCCCGTGTTAATTCCTTGCGGCGACGCGGGTTTTCGCCGCAATACGCTAAATGCTGGGTCTGAAAAGCGGCCGCATGTCCGGTATGCAGGTCTTCCCCTGCGTGTTGTTACGCAAGTGGAGATGGGATTTCTTGAAACCCCTCCAATGCTGTAACATTTGACGGCGGTTTGGCGCTGCGCCAACGCCAGCGCCAAAACGCAGCATTTCCTGAAGGAATATGATCGTGGAAACTCACCCTAAGGGCTGTGTTTGTTTTGTATGTTGTTAATTCCTTACCCATACCATTTTGGTTCCTTCCCCATCCTCACCCCAGATGATTTCTTGTTATATATGAGTGAATATTTTTTTTGTTTGGGTTTTTCAGTTATCCCTGTCTTTGCTGCCCGTTTGTTGGGTGGTGTACTGCAATGCCAGTGCCCCACCTTTTCCCTGGGTGGGGAGGGGTCAATGAAGGGCTAACTTAGGGATAAGGCAAGGCGGTGTCCTGGCTCTTCACCTTCGGAATATCCCGGGGACAGGGCGAGCTAGTGGTCATGATTAAGGAACCTAGTCTCCAGAAACTTGTTGTATGCTTCTGTCACTAATCATGAAGATTTTTTCCTGTATTTAATTGTGTGGCCCACTAGCCAGGCACAATAAAATCCAGGGAGTGACGGAAGGAATTGCAACGCTGATATGATTCACTGCCAATCCCCTTTTCAACAACCCACGAGAATGGAGGGAGTGACAGAGCTTAGCAGTCAGTCAAGAGGGAGCTGAGGGAGTTTCCTGTCTGAAAGAGTCAGTTCAGTCAAGTCAGGGAGTTTCAGTTTGACTTCGTCAGTTGCTTTGTCTTAAGGCAGAGCAGCCATTCAGTTCAGTCAGTCTGGATTTGGAGGATACTAAAGCTGTGCAGCGAGCTCTGGGAGAAAGCTGACATTTCCTGAAAACTACAAGTGCTTTTGTTAAGAGCGGGAAGCGGGCAAAGGGGGCGCAGGGGGAGAAGACAGAGAAGTGCTCAGTATGGATTACCGCCTAAATTGCCGGACACCGGGGTTCCAAAAAAGGGGTTGCTGGTTTTCAAGCTTAGTAACAAGAAAACCGGAGGCATCTGGACTACAGGCGCAGAGTGACCCAAATTTCAAACGTAACCGGAGTCAGGGGAACGGGGGGACTTTGAGTCAAGCGAGCAAAGAAGGACTTAGTTTCACCACTTAGAAGGCTCCACCACAATGTTGGGGGATTACAGCTATTGAGAAAGCTGGAGAGTTCAGAGTTAACTTGCTTCACCAATTGGACTCACATGTATTGGAAGTAAAGGGGCCTTAACCTGCTCAGCGGTTACCCGAATTGGGCCTCCCACCCCGACCAGCCCCCGGGATTTTGCTGAAACCTTCAAGTAAAAGGTATAAAAGAAAGCTGCTTGTGTGTGATGAATTCTTATCTACCCCTGCATCATCACCATAGACTTCAAGGGACCATTCCCTGTGGGAGACCTACCACCAGCTGCCCCCATAAATCCCCTGTGAAGCCCTTATAGCAGCGCTGGACAATTGACCAGAGACCACGGTGGCGTCACAAACACCTAAAATCCCCTTGAAATACCCCCCCATTGTATGAGTGCCCAGGGCCCGGACGGTCCTGTGCCAGTGACAAATCCCAAGACTTTAGGGCCGGCTGAGTACCCCATTGCCCTGGTACTAAGCGTCTCTTTGGGTCACGAAAAAGGATGCGAAACTTGCAATTGTGGTCCGTGTGCATTGAACTGTTTTGTTTAGGGGAAAAAAAACTGTTTCTACTTTGGGCCAATACCGTCATTTTACCGCCAAGTTGGCGCCCAGGCGGTGGTGAAGAAGGTGGGGTGCATTCGTGGGGTGAACCCCCTGAGGGCGGAAAGTTAGGCCGCCCTTCAAAAGTACTATAATGTGCGGTCCTGCCCCCTGTAAGGAAATCCGCCTCCTCTTCATCCCTCTAAGCGAAGGGGGAGGGAGGAGAAAAACAAATCCCCCCAAGGGAAAAAGACCGGACTGTTTCCAGATGGAAACTACAGTCGGCTGGGACGAGATGGCGGAAGGACAGGGAACTGTGCAGAGGACCCGGGGCAACAAAATCCTCTTACCGGAAGATTCCCTACCTGTGCCGGAGCTGTCCCCAACGGGACCTGACCCCGCATACTGGAGTCAGAAGGAGAACGCGGAGCTAAAAAGAAAAGATCCAGAGTCATGCAGATCTGAGGGACGGAGAGACGTGGCGTGCCCGAACAGGGCTGCTGTGGGACCAGTGTTCTCTCCACAACCTAACGCCCTCCTGTTTCCAAGTTCCCTGTGAGGAAGGCTAAAGAGTAGTGTTGAGTTTCCGATACCGAAGTATCGGGTATCGGCCGATTTCGCGTTATCGGAATTCCGATATTTTATTCCGATACTTTTTCCATATCGTATCCCCGGGAATCGGAAGTTCCCTAATTCTTTGAGAGGCATGTGATTTTATCAGCCAATGAGGAATCCTACGAAGTGTGGGACATCCTGTAATGCGCGGTTCTTTAACTAATGGCAGGGGCTGTGATTGGCTGCTGAAATGATGTCAGAATGCACTATAAAGGCGCCGCCGCCATTTTGGTACTGTGCTGTGAACTCAGTAAGGGGACAGAAGACTCGTCACTCGAGGGACAGTTGATATTGCGATTTTGTGTACTACTGTGTGAGGCAGCTAGTTTACCAACCGCTGGGAAAGTTCATTTTGCCAGTTTTGTTTTAACAGCTCTGTGCAAGGTGTGTGGTGACATGCAGGTGCGCTCAGTTTGCTCTGAAACCACCCTGTTTGTAGGCATCGACGTGTCACTGACTCTTTTTTTTTTTTTTATTTTTTTTATTTGTGGAATTGGTGCAGCTCCATTATTTCAAAAAAAACAATCTATTAGTGTGACGTGCTTCCATCTTATAAATACATTGGTTGCAAACACTATAGAACTACCAAAGGAGCTTTTCACAGATTGTGGACAGTTGTGTTTCGGTTCACTTCAGTCTGTGTTTTTTTTTTTTAGTGCAATCACGCTCCAGTTACTGTTCAAGCACGCGTTGTACTCTGTGAGCGGTCTCAGTGTCTCATCCTTTTCATTTATCTCCAATTGGTTCTGCTACATTCCATTTAAAATAAATTAATTATTAGATAATAGATTAATTTATTTTAAAGGAGTAGCAGAACCAATTGGAGATAAATGAAAAGGATGAGCCCTGAGACACGCCAGCGAGTAAAGCAGGTGCTTGAACAAGTAACTGGAGCGTGATCGCACCAAAAAAAGAAAAAAACACAGACTGAAGTGAACATGAAAAAAACTGTCCAAAATCTGTGAAAAGCTCCTTTCTTTCTTCTATAGTGTTTGCAAAATTTTTGTATACGGATGGAAGGCTCACACTAATACTATTAGGTGCGCCTTCCAACCGTATACAAACTTGGTTCAAACACTATAGAAGTACGAAAGGGCTTTTCACAGATTTGGACAGTTTGTGTTTCAGTGTTCACTTCAGTCTTTTTTTTCTTTTTTTGTGAGTCCGCTCCAGTTACTTGTTCAAGCACTGCTGCTTGTACTCTCTGGCGTGTCCAGTGGCTCTCCAATAGTATTAGTGGACGCGCTTCCCTCGTATAACAATACATTGGTTGCAAACACATGAAGTACAGAAGGAGCTTTTCACAGTTGTGGCGTTGTGTTTCGTGTTTCCTTCATCTGTGTTTTTTACTTTTTTGGGGTGCAGATACGCTCCAGTTCTTGTTCAAGCATGCTGCTTGTTCTCTGCTGAGCGGTCTCAGTGGTCATCCTAATAGTATTATGTGACGCGCTTCCTCCGTATACAATACATTGGTTGCAAACACTTAGAAGTCAGAAAGGAGCTTTTTTTTCGATTGTGGACAGTTGTGTTTCAGTGTTCAATTCATCGTGTTTTTACTTTTTTGAGTGCAGATCACGCTCCAGTTACTTGTTCAAGCATGCTGCTTGTACTCTGCTGAGCGGTCTCAGTGGCTCTTCCTAATGTATTAGTGTGACGGCTTCCATCCGTATACAAACATTGGTTGCAAACATAAGAAGTACAGAAAGGAGCTTTCACAGATTGTGGCAGTTTTTTCAGTGTTCATTCGCTGTGTTTTTTACTTTTTTTTAGTGCAGACAGTCCAGTTTTCATGTTCAAGCATGCGCTTGTCTCGCGACGTTTTTTCAGTGGCTCATTAATAGTATTAGTGTGACGCGCTTCCATCCCGTATACAATACATTGGTTGCAAACATATAGAAGTACAGAAAGGGCTTTTCACAGATTGTGGACAGTTGTGTTTCAGGTTCATTATCTGTGTTTTTTTCTTTTTTTAGGCGTCACGCCAGTTACTGTTAAAGCACTGCTGCTTGTATCTGTGAGCGTTTTCAGTGGCTCATCCTTTTCATTTTCTCCAATTTGTTTGCACTTTCCATTTAAAATAAATCTAATCTATTAGTGTGCGCGCTTCCACCTATACAATACATTGGTTGCAAACAATATAGAAGTACACAAACGGGCCTTTCACAGTACTGAACATGGGTTTTTTTAAATTTTTAACTAAAATATGTTTTTTTTAAATGAACAAATATAAGTATTGTTGAAGAAGGAGTCCTCATCCATTGTTTGCACAAATTACAGGTGTACATCGCCCTTAATCAACAATGTATTATTTATTTACTTGTTATGCTTTTATTTTAAAAGCCAAGAACACAGAAGGATAACCTTCCACTGCAGCTGTTGTCAAAGTTCAACCACATTAAGCACTTCCAACATTGCAGAATTTGAGGCATGATGTGAGTTGGATTGGTCAAAGTTATGGGGAAAGGTTCACCATCAGTACCTTGCAAAAGTTGCTTTTGTTTAGACATGTGGATATCTGCCATAATATGTCACAATTATTTTAGTTACAGATTTGTTACCAACACTAATCATTGAATGGTTTTAAATTTGACGTTTCACTTGTTTACAGCTTAGAAATAAGGGTGTAGCCTGATATCTATGTGTAGCACTACCACTTTACATGTCATGTTTTTTTAAACATGTGTAGCTAGGTAGCAGTAATTTTTGCCGGACACACAGCAGGGGAACAGCGGGCGTTACTGAACCCCACTATTACTATAGCTTGTGTATTGGTCTGGGGACACGACACTTCTGAGCAGCAACTGGCAGTGTTGTACCCCAGGGAGTATAGCTCAGGTGGTAGAAAGATGAACATAACAGGAGACATGGAAAACGTTGTAAACCCAGTTAGTTAATCTGAAACCGGACAGGCAAATTCAGGCGAGATCCAGCCTGTTCTTTTTCAGAAAAGTAAGCCGTTGTACATTATCGTAGGAAGTCGCATGCAACGGTCTGTTAGTACCCACCTGCAGCAGTAAAGACGCGCTCGATAATACACTGCCAGCAGATCAAGCCAGCACCTCCAATGCATACTGGCTAAGCTCTGCCATGTATCCAGCTTAGAGACACAAAACTTGAATGGGGAAGAGCCATCTGAGATTACACTGAGAGGGCAAGACATGTTCTGTAACCATCTTACGGAAATGTTGCCTCCTGCTGACTGGAGCCGTCTCGGATGGTGTAGACATTGGTGGCGCTGCCACAAAACTTCGACACATTTGGGAACATACTGGTCTTGCCCTGTGCAGAGGCGCTGCTTGTGCTCCCTCTTGTTGCGAGCTGTCTCCCACTGCCTCGACGCACAGAGCTGCTTTGTAAATCAGTAGCAGCAGCAGTGCTCTTGGCTGGAATGGAGAACATTATGGATTGCACCAGTGGGGTCTTGGTACTTCCGCATTTTACGCTCCCCGTTCAACGGTGTGATGAGGCTTTGTAAGTTGTCCCGGTAGCGAGGGTCTAGGAGGGTGTACACCCAATAATCAGACGTGGTGTGAATGTGTTCGATGCGGCGGTCGTTTCTCAGCCACTGCAGCATGAAATCAACCATGGGCTGCAGACTCCCAACTGGCCAAGAAACGTTGTCCCCTGCAAGAGGCGTATCTCCCCTGCTGTGCATCACCCACCCTTGGTCTACATATGACTAGAGCATTGTCTACCTCCCTCTGGAGCGATGTCTTCCTCCTCCATTGACTCCTCCTCACAAAGTCCTTAAAATACATATAAATTTACAAAATTTAAAACTCAAAATTTAAAAACTTTGTATCACAATTCTGTAACATCAGTTTATGGAAACACAATAGCATTACAAAAGGATAGACAAAAAATGTACATTATGTGCTTTGTAAATACATTAAAAGTTTGTAATGGTTATGAAAATATAGACAGCGACTCTGGAGGTTCAATTGTTGATACAGCATGGTACTTTGAAAGTCCTCCAGCCCTTTGTGAAGAACACGTTGCGCTGACTGTCCAGAAGGTGATGGAATTTGTGACTCCTCATCCTCCTCACAAAGTCCTTCAAATACATATAAATTTACAAAATTTAAAACTCAAAATTTAAAAACTTTGTATCATAATTCTGTAACTTCAGTTTATGGAAACACAATAGCATTACAAAAGGATAGACAAAAAATGTACATTTTTGTGCTTTGTAAATACATTAAAAGTTTGTAAGGGTTTTATGAAAATATAGACAGCGACTCTGGAGGTTCAATTGTTATACAGCATGGTTACTTTGAAAGTCCTCCAGCCCTTTGTGAAAACCACGTTGCGCTGACTGTCCAGAAGGTGATGGAATTTGTGACTCCTCATCCTCCACCTCTTCCAAAACCTCATGCCTTAGTGCTTGCAGTTGTTTTTGAAGCAGGCAGATAAGGGGGACAGTCAGGCTGACTAGTGCATCATCTGCACTCGCCATCCGCGTTGACTCATCCAACGCCGCAAAACGTGGCAGATATCCTTCATAGAGTTATTCGCCACTCATTACACTGGCAGTGGCTGCCCATTCATTATAGGATCCAATTCTAATTACTGGTTCTCACCAAAATAGCTCTCCACAGCGCAGCACCCCCCTACATCTCCTCCCTTATTTATATTTATCGGCCTAACCGACTGCTGCACTCTGCAAACGACCTTCGACTAACCTCTTTACTAATCCGTACCCCCACTCCCAACTCCAAGACTTCACCCGCGCTGCGCCAATCCTCTGGAATGCTCTACCCCAAGAAATTAGGACTATCCCAATTTGGATGGTTTCAGGCGCTCCTCAAAACACATTTGTTCACAGTGGCCTATCACATTCTCTAATCAAAGTCATTCTATGTGTAATTCTGTGTGTGTAGCCCATTCACTATCTCCATGCATCCCTCACTTCCTTAAAATGGCTGGACCATCATTGTAAAAACACCATTGTATATAAACACCTGTACTTTGTACTCCCACACCTCATTGTAGATTGTAAGCTTTCACCAGCAGGGGCGGCTGATTTTGCTTTAATTATTGTATTGTTAACGTTGTTACTTATGACTCGTGTTTGAAACTGTTAAACTGTAAAGCACTGCGGATATTATGGCGCTATATAAATAAATAAATTATTATTCTATTATAGAGGCCCACTCAGTAGTGGTGAAGTGTGAACGCCGCAAATTGCGAGTTGACTGCGCCTGATGCAGCTGATACTCCATTACTGTTGGCTGCTGCTCACCAAACCGCTCCAAACATATGTAACGAGGAATTCCACCTGGTGGGTACGTCACATATAATGCGATGTTCATGAAGGTGAAATCTGCGTTGCAGAGCTGCAACAGCGATCTGGCCATGCTGGAACGTCGCAAGTGAGCGCACTCTAGGCGGACCTTGTGCAGCAGTGCATCAAGATCCGGATAGTCCCTCAAAAAACTCTGCACGACCAAGTTGAGCACTATGACAGACATGGTATGTGAGTGAGGTTGCCAAGGCCCAGAGCTGACACCAGTTTTCGGCCATTGTCACACACTACCAAGCCTGCCTGTAGATTCTCTTCCAAAAAACCACACGTCGCTCTCCTGCTTTATGGCATTACAGAGCTCCTGCGCTGTGTGGCTAAGATTCCCCATGGAAATTAATTTCAGGATGGCCTGTTGACATTTGGACACGGCTGTGCTCATATCGGTCGCAACAGGTAAACGTTCACGGGGTCCATGTGGAGGTAGACCGTGACGGCTCCTGCAGCGATGATTCTGAGGAACTGGAATAGGAGGAGGAATCAATGTGTACAGACTTGATTCCTGCAATCCTTGGAGTTGGCAGAACACGTACAGCGCCACTCGCAGATCAGTACCCGGCTGCACAACATTGACCCAATGGGCAGTGAGGGAAAGGTATTGTCCCTGGCCATGGGTGTTAGAACCCTCTTTGTTAGGTTTTGTTTCAGTTTGTGGTCACATGACCTTTTTTCCCTATTTAGTCTGGCTCCGCCCTTCTGGCTTTGCTTGACTTCATTGTATTATCTACTGTTAAGCTAGCCGGGTGCTTAGGTGCCTTAATCTGTGAGTTTTGCTTGATGTTAGGATCACAAGTATTTATTTTTTCTGTTTAATTATCCAGCTACAATTTATGTTAGGACTAGGAGGTGTCCACCTTTTTCTCCCAGTCCTAGATTGTAGGGATTACTCCCTCGCAACTATAGGTCTTCGTTCACACTAGATGAGGACTTTAGCGGGTCTGGTCGCAGGATCAGGTTCCCGTTACATCGTAGGGATTCAGCTTAGTTGTATTGTAGGGACAGAATTCCCTTCTTTCCTTATGGTTGTAGCAGATCATAACAATGGGTACTGGTCCACGCATCGGTGGTCAGGTGGACCTTGCTACTGAGGGCTTTTAGTACGCATGTTTAATTTTTCCTCAACATGCTTTTGCAGACCAGGGACGGCTTGCCTGCTGAAATGAAATCGGCTTGGCACATTGTTATTGTGGGATTGACAATGATATTCAGTTACGGAAACTGTCTGTCTCCACCAGCCTGAATCACAGCATTTCAAGGGACAGGAGTTTTGCAATGCCGCATTCAGAGCCTGTGCTCGTGCATGGTTTGCGGAGTATGGCCGTCTTTTATCCCATGCCTGTGCTACCGCTGGCTGTTTTGTGGCCTGGGAGTGTGAGGATGACAGGGAACTTGCTGCGTGTTGTGGAATAACAGTTTGTCTCTGGACAACAGTGGCCGAGGTTCTTCCATGGCGATCCTGTGAGGAAGCATAACCAGCTGTGTGTGAGCTCGATGAAGAGGCTTCAACACAACCTGAAGATGTAGGTGCTGCTGTAGGTTGGCCTACATCTCCAGTGTGTCTTTGTAACTCAACTACGTGCTTTGTCCGCACATGTTTCCACATATTTGTGGTATTGAGGTGACTGACACTTTTAGCTATTTTTAATTTTTGATTACACAGCTTGCATTTCAATAGCAAATATCATGTGCAAGTGTGTGAAAAAAGGACCACGCAGTGCAAGTCCTGGGAGCGCACGTTTTGACTTTTGTAACACAACTGCTCCGAACAGGTGCCAAACTGGAGGCTACAGGCAACCGAGTCTGCAGCCTAACTCTCCTCCTGTTTGTACCGTTGGGGCAATGTCTTCCTCTATCTTCCTTCTATCACTAACCATTTCTCTTGGCCTCTCCCCGCTTTCAACCAAAGTACTGGTTCTCACCCACAAAGCTCTCCACAGTGCAGCACCCCTCCTACATCTCCTCCCTCATTTCTATCTATCGGCCTAACCGACTTGCTGCGCTCTGCAAACGACTTTCGACTAACCTCTGCACTAATACGTACCTCCCACTCCCGACTCCAAGACTTCTCCTGCTCTACGCCAATCCTCTGGAATGCTGTACCCCAAGAAATTAGGACTATCCACAATTTGCATGGTTTCAGGCGCTCCCTCAAAACACATTTGTTCAGAGCGGCCTATCACATTCACTAATCAAAGTCATTCTATGTATTCTGTGTAAGTGTGTGTGTGTCTCTAGCCCATTCACTATCTCCATCCCTCAGTCCCTAAGATGGCTGGAACATCATTGTAAATGCACCATTGTATATAAACACCTATACTTTGTATCTCCCCCATCTCATTGTACATTGTAAGCTGTCACGAGCAGGGGGCGACTTATTTAGCTTAAATTATTGTATTGTTAACGTTGTTACTTATGACTTGTGTTCTGAAACTGCTAAACTGTAAAGCGCTGCGGATATGATGGCGCTTATATAAATAAATATTATTATTATTCCTCTGAGCTGCTCCACCACCTTCCTGTTCTTCATGCCATGTTGGGTATTGGCTCATCATCTCCACTACCCTCTTCCAACACCTGCTGTTGGGTGGTCTGGCCAGCACCATGCTCAACAGAAACTGGCACCTGGGTCTCATCATCATCATCAGATGCGTTCTGCGGTGTGCTGACCATCGCACTGTCTCACCCGCCTCTTCAGATTCAGAGAGACACAGCTGTTGCGCATCACTGCATATCCCTCTTCTTCACATTACAGAATGCTGCTTGGCTGGGCCCCTGTTTGCAAGCCAATAGATTCTGAGAACAGAAGCAGACACTCAGCTGGCCTGTACAGAACTCTCTGACTGCTGGGCAATTTGCCAGGCGGTGAAGAGACAGATGGTTGCCCAACAGTGCTGTGGTCCTGAGAGGAGGTGGAAGCAATTGAAGTCGATGCATTGGCTGAGATCCAAACAACAACGGCTTTAATTTGTTCTTCCCGCAGCAGGGGGGTACTCCGAGCTCCTACAAAAGTGCGCATAAAAGGACGCTCACGGCCCGGGGAAAACTGGTGGATGCTGTGTCACTGGGGGCCGCAGCAGCCACAGAATCCCCACGTCCCTCTCCCTGAAGAAACTCCACGACCACGTGCCTTACTCCCTGCCTTCTTCATCTTGGTAGATTGATAAAGAAAGTCTGAAAAGTTATAAGGCCTAAGTGTGGTTATTCCGCAGAGACTGCAGTGAACACTGCACACAACTGTTCAGTAGGTGTGAAAGGCCCCTTTGTGTACTTCTATAGTGTTTGCAACCAATGTATTGTATACGGATGGAAGCGCGTCACACTAATAGATTTTATTTATTTGTAATAGAGTGGAGCAGCAACAATTAGAGAAAAATTTCAAGGATGTGCCAGTGACACACGCTCAGCAGACTACAACCAGCATGTGGTTGAAGAACTAACTGGAGCGTGATCTGCACTCCAAAAAGGAAAACCTCAGACTACAGTGAACACTGCACACAACTGTTCACTACCCAACGCGTCTCAGCAGGAAGGCAGTCTGTGCGTCAAAACAAAGGCGCAAGCATACATCCACGTACCCTGTTTATAAAGCTATATAAAAAAAATTATGTAGTAGTGACGCACACTTTATTGAGGTACAGTATTACATCGCCATTCACCATCTGTGGCTATGCAGTCTCATCTATTTTATACCTTATCTATCCGTTGTCATGCTTGCAAGTCGACAGTCAGGCATAATAGCAATTTTCACTATGCACTATGCACTTTTTAAAGGTTATGTTTGTTAATAAACATGATTATTGCCACATATTATGATTTATTACATGATGGAAATTGTATAATTTTGTATAAACTGTTTAGTGACATTATTCAGCAAATGTAACATTTTAGTAATGTCACAGATAACTTGTAATGCTGATGATGTTTTGAAGTCAGACATTCATTGTCTATACAATAAAAATGGTGTACATACTGTTACTTATCCATCATTAATGGATTCAGATATGTACTTGTATGCTTTTATGTACAACCGTATAGCAGATTCCTTAACTAATTTATTTTGTGGTTTGCATTGCTGTTCAACATGTTAATGTATGTGTTTATGTTTGTCAATTCTTTATTTATCTAGATATTAGTTTAAATGAAATCATCATCTTATGGTAGTAAAGGTTATCTTTCTCTTGTTTGAAGTATAGACATTTAAAATTGACAGGTAACAAGGAAATTACTTTATCTAGTATTTAAACATCCTCCTTGACCCTGGGCTCCAACACCGCCAGTTGTTGCTCGGAAGTGCTGTTAGCACAGTCAACACTTGCTCCTGTGTTACTGGGGTTCAGTAACGTCAGTGGTCCTCGGTTGTGCCATTGGCTCTTTTCCTTCTGCTGCCCCTCCGGGTTCCAGTACCGTCAGCTGGTTCTCCGCAGTGCCTTTGGCCTAGGTGCCTCCATCTTGGTATCCGAGTTCCAGCAACGTCTGCTGGTCCTTGGTAGTGCTTTGGAGCACAGGTACCTCCTGCTTAGTAAACCGTGTCCCCAGTAACGTCAGCTGGTCCTCGTTGTGCCATTGGCTCTTTTCCTTCTGCTGCCCCTCCGGGTTCCAGTACCGTCAGCTGGTTCTCCGCATGCCTTTGGCCTAGGTGCCTCCATCTTGGTATCCGAGTTCCAGCAACGTCTGCTGGTCCTTGGTAGTGCTTTGGAGCACAGGTACCTCCTGCTTAGTAACCGTGTCCCAGTAACGTCAGCTGTCCTCGGTTGTGCCATTGGCTCTTTTCCTTCTGCTGCCCCTCCGGGTTCCAGTACCGTCAGCTGGTTCTCCGCAGTGCCTTTGGCCTAGGTGCCTCCATCTCGGTATCCGAGTTCCAGCAACGTCTGCTGGTCCTTGGTAGTGCTTTGGAGCACAGGTACCTCCTGCTTAGTAACCGTGTCCCAGTAACATCAGCTGGTACAAGATTGTGCTACAAATACAAGATACGGAACAAGAGACACAAGAACAATAAGCAGAAGATCTAAAAGCAGAAGAACATGAAGTATAAGACCAAAATGAAGAGCAAAATATATGCTCTAAATTCTAAGCAGAAGAAGACTAAGCAGTGTATGGGGGTGAGTCCGTTCCTCCTCGTGGTGCCCCTGGAAAATGCCTGCTGCTGCAGGCTAAACTGAACACGGACAAATACTGTTGTAATTTAAATCTTTTGTGACAGCAAGAACGGAAGGATGAAAAATTCATACTTTGACAGATTACAAGTACAGGATTCTCTGTCACAAATAAGAATATGATGAAGAAGATGAAGCAGAATATGAATAAGAATAATAGTTTAATAAGAAGAATATGAGTAATGTTAACAAAGATGAATAGCAAGAAGTTTAAGAAGAAGATAAAGAAGGTGAAGATGAAAAAATAATTTGATGAAAAAGATGATGCTGCAGAAGATTATGAAGGAGAAAGTGTGTGAAAAGTTAAAAAGGTGAAGATGAAGAGCATGGAAGTTGTGTAATATACATATTTGCCAAAATATAAAAAACGTTAACATTGTCAATTTCTTCGTCAATCCGAACATCTTTAAAAAAAAAAATATTTATGCTATTCCATTTGATTGGGTTAAACATCTATGCCTTTAATGTCTCCTCAACCTTCCACAATACATTTACATTACTCTTTGTTGTTTTCTTCATGTACAATTAACCAACAAGGCAAGAATGGGTTTTTTTTAATTTCGATATTTTGTTCCCATAGACTTACATGGGACTTCCGGTATCGATATCGGGTATCGCCGATATTTTAGTGATATCGGCGATACCATTCCGATTCCGATACTTTAGGATATCGGAAAGTATCGCTCAACTCTACTAAAGACAACCGGAGGCTGCCCCCAAAAGTGCTGTACCTGATCCCACCGATGCGGAGGTGGAGGAGAAGGAGGCTGAGGAGGCCCTGCCCGGTCCGGAGTGCCAGCCAGCCCAGGAGGCCACAGTGGAGTACGGTTCCTCGGTAAGGTTACCGGAGGGGTCCCAGCCGTCATTGCCGGAAATCGACTGGGATGAGATGGAGCGTCTGGACGACGTGACTTACGACCTCCAAACCGGAAACGCCTGGCAGCACTACGAGAGAGTGAGACAGCAGCAGGAGGAAGAGCGAAACATACAGCGGTCCCGACAACAACAGCATGAGAAGTTCGTTGCTGATAAAGAAACCGTCCGCCGAGATAAAGGTACCCGACGGAACCGCGGCGGCAGGGGTGCGTTGCTGAGTTTCAGCTCCGCAAGGGCTGGGACTTTATCCGCGAGCCGGGCCTCTATCAGGGGTCTTTGTGAGCCGCCGGGACGTGGAGTCCCACCTGCCCATCGGTCATCCTGGGAGGGACCTGATAAATGGGGACATAGTGAGCTACACATGTCACTGGGGTTTAAAGGGGTGGTATGCCCTGAACGTCTCCATCGTCAGTGACCCCGTCCCCGACGCCGGTACCATACACAATACCGAGGCGTCCCAGTCCCAGGCTCTCACCGCACCAGGCCGTGCCCCGGCATCGCCCCCTGCATACTCATCTCGACCTCCGTCGCCCCCTGCATCGCAATCGGCGACCTACTCTGCATCGCAATCTGCGACCCACTTTTGCATCGCCCCCTGCGACTATCTCAGCAACGCGACCAGCATCGCAAGTTACTGTGGCCCTGCAGCGACGCAATCAGCGTCTTACAGAAAAGAAGTACCCGTTGGGTCCACCGCTAGAATGAGAACTGTGGCCACTCAAACGTTGATAGCAGGCCATGACTTGTTTGTAATGCGTTCTAAGGAACATCGCGACGTTCCAGCCCCAGGAGTGGAAGACGTTATCGAAGTTTGTAAGAAGAATGAAGGCCAGTAGGACCCAGACAGGGGTTTACTGCAACTCAAGAGATGTAAAAAGTTTGTGAAAAGTTTGAGAATTTTGAAAATTGCACTTTACTGATATGTATAGAAATGTTTACATAATGTGCATAGTATGCTTAGAATACCCGGCTGGGTACCAGGTTAATGAGTTTAAAGAGTTTAGAAAATTAAAGAATAAATGTAATGTTGATTGCATAAGTATGCATAGAATACCCCGGTTGGGTAAAGTGAAATTAAAGTATACGTGAATACTTGAAATATAAAAATGTGTCTTTTCCCTCATGGACTGAGAGGCTGTGGACTGTGCCAGCCCAAGAACTTGCTTTGTAAATAGTTGCGCTTCAGTGCCTTATCTTGGTTTTACACGAAACCATTACTATCACCTCTGAAGAAAAACCCGTATGGTGGGCCTAGAGTGAGGTCTGCAGTCAGAAGTCCTGCAGCCCACCCAGGACCCACGTGGGAGGTTTTTGGTGCGGGTCCTCCACAAGTATCCTGTATTTATGAGCATGTCTTGATATTTTGATACTTTTGTATTTTACTAATGTACAAATTGTAACGTTCAAGAAGTCTTACCTCCCGGATGGGATGAGTTAAAATGTTGTTGTTATATGCAAAACAAAAAATGTTTTTTTTTTTCTCTTTTACAGCCTGGGAGTGCTGTGTTTAACCAAGGGGGGATGTGTGGCCCAGCTATGCCAGGCACACATAAAATCCAGGAGAGTGCACAGGAAGGTAATTGCAACGCTTGATATGCATTCACTGCCACTCACTCTTTCAGACACACCCATCTGAGATATAGGAGGGAGTGACACGTAGCTTAGTCAGTCAGTCAGGAGGAGAGCTGAGGGAGTTTCCTGTCTGAGAAGAGCTCAGTTCAGTCAAGCTCAGGGAGTGTTCAGTTTGACTTCAGTCAGTTAGCTTCTGTCTAAGGACAGAGCAGCCATTCAGTCTCAGTCCAGTCTGGATTTGGAGGATACTGAGAGCTGTGCAGCGAGCTCTGGGAGAAAGCTGACATTTCCATGAAAAGCTACAAGTGCTTATGTTAAGAGCGGGAAGCAGGCGAAGGGCGCAGTGGAGAAGACAGAGAAGTGCTACAGGTATTGGATTACCTGCACTAAATTGCCGGACACCGGGGTCCGAGGCGTTGCTAGAGTTTCAAGCTTAGTAACAAGAAAACCGGAGGCATCTGGACTACAGGTCGCAGAGTGCAGCCCAAAGTGTCAATACGTAACCGGAGTCAGGGAGAACGGGGACTTTGAGTCAAGCGCAGACAAAAGTAAGGACTTAGTTCTCACCACTTAGAAGGCTCCACCACAATGTTGGCCGGGCATTACAGCTATTGAGAAAGCTGGAGAGTTCAGAGTTAACTTCGCTTCACGCAAGTTGGACTCACATGTATATGGAAGTAAAGGAGGCCTCTAACCTGCTCAGCGGTTACCCGAATGTGCACTCTCCACCCCGACCAGCTCCCCGGGATCTTGCTGAAACACCATCAAGTAAAAGGTATGAAAAGAAGCTGCATTGTGTGTGACTGAATTCTTATCTACACCCTGCATCATCACCATAGACTTCCAGGACCAGTCTCACCTGTGGGAGACCTACCACCCAGCTGCCCCCATAACATCCCCTGTGAAGACCCTTATAGCAGCGCTGGTACAATTGACCAGAGACCACAGGTGGCGTCACGAACTACCTACAAATCCCCTGTAAATATCCCCCCCATTGTATGAGTGCCCAGGGCCACGGACCGAGTCCTGCTGCCAGTGACAAATCCCATAGACTTTCATGGGCTCGGTGCTGAGTACCCCATTGCCCTGGTACTAGAGCGACTCATCTTTGGCGTCACGAACAGGATGCGAAACTTGCAATTGTGAGTCCTGTGTGCCTATTGAACTGTTTTGTGAGAAAAAGACTGTTTGCTACATTTGGCGCCAAATACCGCCATTTTACCGCCAAGTTGGCGCCCTGAGGCGCTGGTGAAGAAGGTGGCGTGCATTCGTGGGCGTGTACCCCCCCTGAGGCGCGAAAGTTATGGCCGCCCTCTCAAAATGCTACTATAATGTGCGGTCCTGCCCCACTGCTAAGGAAATCCGCCTCCTCTTCATCCTCTATGCGAAGAGGAGGAGACGCAAATCCCGCCTCCACGGAAGAGACCGGACTGTTCCAGATGGAAACTACAGTCTGGCCTGGACGAGATGGCGGAAGGACAGGAGAATCTGTGCAGAGGACCGGAGGCATACAAGTCCTGCTAACCGGAAGATTCCCTACCTGTGCCGGAGCTGTCCCCAGATCGGGACACTGACCCCGCTATACTGGAGCTGCAGAAGGAGAACGCGGAGCTAAAAAGAATGATCCAGAGTCATGCAGATCTGCAGGAGACGGAGAGACGCTGGCGTGCCCAGACACAGCGGCTGCTGTGGGACGCAGTGTTCTCTCCCACAAGCCTAACGCCGTCTCCTGATTTCCCAAGTTCCCTGCTGAGGAAGGCTAAAGAGCAACCGGAGGCTGCCCCCAAAAGTGCTGTACCTGATCCCACCGATGCGGAGGTGGAGGAGAAGGAGGCTGAGGAGGCCCTGCCCGGTCCGGAGTGCCAGCCAGGCCAGGAGGCCACAGCGGAGTACGGTTCCCCGGTAAGGTTACCGGAGGGGTCCCAGCCGTCATTGCCGGAAATCGACTGGGATGAGATGGAGCGTCTGGACGACGTGACTTACGACCTCCAAACCGGAAACGCCTGGCAGCACTGCGAGAGAGTGAGACAGCAGCAGGAGGAAGAGCGAAACATACAGCGGTCCCGACAACAACAGCATGAGAAGTTCGTTGCTGATAAAGAAACCGTCCGCCGAGATAAAGGTACCCGACGGGAACCGCGGCGGCAGGGGTGCGTTACTGAGTTTCAGCTCCGCAAGGGCTGGGGCTTTATCCGCGAGCCGGGCCTCTATCAGGGGGTCTTTGTGAGCCGCCGGGACGTGGAGTCCCACCTGCCCATCGGTCATCCTGGGAGGGACCTGATAAATGGGGACATAGTGAGCTACACATGTCACTGGGGTTTAAAGGGGTGGTATGCCCTGAACGTCTCCATCGTCAGTGACCCCGTCCCCGACGCCGGTACCGTACACAATACCAAGGCGTCCCAGGCTCTCACCGCACCAGGCCGTGCCCCGGCATCGCCCCCTGCATACTCATCTCGACCTCCGTCGCCCCCTGCATCGCAATCGGCGACCTACTCTGCATCGCAATCTGCGACCCACTTTGCATCGCCCCCTGCGACTATCTCAGCAACGCGACCAGCATCGCAAGTTACTGTGGCCCCTGCAGCGACGCAATCAGCGTCTTACAGAAAAGAAGTACCCGTTGGGTCCACCGCTAGAATGAGAACTGTGGCCACTCAAACGTTGATAGCAGGCCATGACTTGTTTGTAATGCGTTCTAAGGAACATCGCGACGTTCCAGCCCCAGGAGTGGAAGACGTTATCGAAGTTTGTAAGAAGAATGAAGGCCAGTAGGACCCAGACAGGGGTTTACTGCAACTCAAGAGATGTAAAAAGTTTGAGAATTTTGAAAATTGCACTTTACTGATATGTATAGAAATGTTTACATAATGTGCATAGTATGCTTAGAATACCCGGCTGGGTACCAGGTTAATGAGTTTAAAGAGTTTAGAAAATTAAAGAATAAATGTAATGTTGATTGCATAAGTATGCATAGAATACCCCGGTTGGGTAAAGTGAAATTAAAGTATACGTGAATACTTGAAATATAAAAATGTGTCTTTTCCCTCATGGACTGAGAGGCTGTGGACTGTGCCAGCCCAAGAACTTGCTTTGTAAATAGTTGCGCTTCAGTGCCTTATCTTGGTTTTACACGAAACCATTACTATCACCTCTGAAGAAAAACCCGTATGGTGGGCCTAGAGTGAGGTCTGCAGTCAGAAGTCCTGCAGCCCACCCAGGACCCACGTGGGAGGTTTTTGGTGCGGGTCCTCCACAAGTATCCTGTATTTATGAGCATGTCTTGATATTTTGATACTTTTGTATTTTACTAATGTACAAATTGTAACGTTCAAGAAGTCTTACCTCCCGGATGGGATGAGTTAAAATGTTGTTGTTATATGCAAAACAAAAAATGTTTTTTTTTTTCTCTTTACAGCCCGGGAGTGCTGTGTTTAACCAAGGGGGATGTGTGGCCCAGCTATGCCAGGCACACATAAAATCCAGGAGAGTGCACAGGAAGGTAATTGCAACGCTTGATATGCATTCACTGCCACTCACTCTTTCAGACACACCCATCTGAGATATAGGAGGGAGTGACACGTAGCTTAGTCAGTCAGTCAGGAGGAGAGCTGAGGGAGTTTCCTGTCTGAGAAGAGCTCAGTTCAGTCAAGCTCAGGGAGTGTTCAGTTTGACTTCAGTCAGTTAGCTTCTGTCTAAGGACAGAGCAGCCATTCAGTCTCAGTCCAGTCTGGATTTGGAGGATACTGAGAGCTGTGCAGCGAGCTCTGGGAGAAAGCTGACATTTCCATGAAAATCTACAAGTGCTTATGTTAAGAGCGGGAAGCAGGGCGAAGGGCGCAGTGGAGAAGACAGAGAAGTGCTACAGGTATTGGATTACCTGCACTAAATTGCCGGACACCGGGGTCCAAGGCGTTGCTAGAGTTTCAAGCTTAGTAACAAGAAAACCGGAGGCATCTGGACTACAGGTCGCAGAGTGCAGCCCAAAGTGTCAATACGTAACCGGAGTCAGGGAGAACGGGGACTTTGAGTCAAGCGCAGACAAAAGTAAGGACTTAGTTCTCACCACTTAGAAGGCTCCACCACAATGTTGGCCGGGCATTACAGCTATTGAGAAAGCTGGAGAGTTCAGAGTTAACTTCGCTTCACGCAAGTTGGACTCACATGTATATGGAAGTAAAGGAGGCCTCTAACCTGCTCAGCGGTTACCCGAATGTGCACTCTCCACCCCGACCAGCTCCCCGGGATCTTGCTGAAACACCTTCAAGTAAAAGGTATGAAAAGAAGCTGCATTGTGTGTGACTGAATTCTTATCTACACCCTGCATCATCACCATAGACTTCCAGGGACCAGTCTCACCTGTGGGAGACCTACCACCCAGCTGCCCCCATAACATCCCCTGTGAAGACCCTTATAGCAGCGCTGGTACAATTGACCAGAGACCACAGGTGGCGTCACGAACTACCTACAAATCCCCTGTAAATATCCCCCCCATTGTATGAGTGCCCAGGGCCACGGACCGAGTCCTGCTGCCAGTGACAAATCCCATAGACTTTCATGGGCTCGGTGCCGAGTACCCCATTGCCCTGGTACTAGAGCGACTCATCTTAATTCGTGTGAATAAAATTTGATCTTCACGGAATCAGTTGAGCTGGACATTTCTCTTTTCCTTGGATGGTTAAAAACTTGGACACAGAGGGTCCATGCTCCTGAAGACAATGCAATGCAATCATGGGTGAGATGCAGGTACTGACTAGGGCAGCCCTGGCATTTGAAATCACACAGGCCCATGATGTCCCCATCCATAAGCACCAGATGGTGATATATTACTAATATTACCATGAATAGAGGAAAGCAAGATTTAGTACAAGACAAATATTTCTAATGATACCTGTGACAAGCTGGGGTAAGTAACGGAGTCAGCGACTTTGTGCTCCGTCACTACGCTTAACAGTATGGGTGTCTTGAGAACACTGATTCTGTTAACAACATAGCAGACAAGGCGGCCACAACCAGACAGGCCCTTCTGGCATTTGCCAGAATTGCCAGATGGCCAGTCCGGCCCTGGTGAGATGGATGTTTCTTTTTTCTTGAGCTAGTGCGTCCCCTAGAGTTAGGGCCAGGAAAATGAGCCCCTGGTCCTGGGTCACCCGATAGCTGTGTCATGACAGTGCAGTTGTGCTACAGTTCCATGGAAGCACCACTATGCAGGGAAAAGAAAAATGAAAGACAACCCAGCCCTACATCGGAGAAGCAGACCCTTCTTTTTGAGGATCAGTTGCGCCTTCATAATCCCATTCCTATAGCTATAACTTTTTTATTCCACAATAATTGTAGTCCAATTCATTTTTGTTTTTTGTTCTGGGTCAATAGTTTATTTTTAAGGTATTCAGATCATATATACATTTTTTTTTTCTGGGGTGGGGTCGGAGAATAGAAAGACACAAATTCTGTAAAAATTACTGATATAGGAAAGATGTATATCTTCGTACTGTGTTAGCCAGTAGACAGAAAAATATTTAGAATTGAGAGTCCTCAGTGGTTGATACCTTTTAATGGCTAACTGAAAAGATGGTAACAAATTACTGACATTATTCTGCAGATTGTTACAATTGCATTAATACTAACTTTATAGACGGTTCCAAGATGGCCGCCGGGAGTGACGGACGCATGTGAGGAGGCTCCAGACCAGTAGGATCCAATTCATCCCATCTAGCCGCACCGGGGTCTCTCACATAGCCTGACCTATTTGAGCCGGCCATTGCCCGTGGACTCGGCTGCCCGGCAGCGTTCTGAGACAGCGATCTGGAGCCCCCCCTGGGCCTGACATCCGAGCCAGAACTAGCTCAGCAGTGGTAATCTGGTCATCGCGGAGACCCTCGCTGGCAGCGCTTGACCCACCGGGGCACTCCGGACAGCGAACGGGAGAATTTACCTGGAGACGGGAGGTGGCTGAAGACCGGCGGGTGAGGAGGAGGCTGCAGCTCCGTGGGGAGTTGATCGCCAGCGCCATATTGCTGGCTGTTCCTCCCCGCAGCGATGTGTGAGGCTCATTCTCCCTGCTGTTGTAATCCAGCTGGTAGACGCAGGATTAGTGACTTGGGATACCTTGGGCTGACAGACAATTTGCTTGAGGGAGCAGCAGATGGAACCTGGATAGAAGCAGCAGCCTCCTCATAACCTGGGTGGATTTCACATCCCAGGCTCAGAAGAGACGCTAATCATAGTCTGGGTCACTGCAGATGGTCTTTGCGAGGGAAGAGGAGGCACAACAAGAGACTGTGATCATATTTGGTGGTGGTGTGTCAACCCGCCACCACAATTGTGGGTTACCAGGGCAATGGGGTACTCAGAGCCGAGCCCATGGAAGTCTATGGGGTTGTCACAGGTAGCTGTGGCTCGGTCTGTGGCCCTGGCGGTCTGGCGTATGTTGGGGGGGGTATTTACAGGGGATAGATATATTTACAGTTCGTGACGCCACCTGTAGTCTTCTGGTAATTTATACCAGCGCTGCTGTAGATCTCTGAGGGGATGGTGAGGCAGCTAGATGTCGGGTCCCCTACAGGTGGGACTCTTCCCTCAGGTCGATAGTTAAAGCAGGGTTGTGCAGGCATGCAAATAAAATAACTCAATCTCACACAGTCAGCGTCTTTCCATACCTTTACTTGTAAGATGGTAAGGCAGGTCCCAGGGAGGCTGATCCAAGGAGAATGTATTTCGAGATAGCAGCTGGACAAGTTAGGGGCCTCCTTTACTTTCACAACGATGAGTACAACCAGCATGAAGCGTAGTTCCCTCTATAACTCCAGCTATTCCAAAGCTGTACTGCCCAGTCAGTTTTGTGGTCGGAGCCTTCCTGTGAGAGAGCTGAGTTCCTATTCTTGCTGATCAGGCTCAAGGTTCTCACTCCCCTGACCCCCGTTACGTACCGACTATTTAGGGGCTGCTTTCCGCTACCTAAGGTCCGGTAAGCCTCTGGGTTTCCTACCACCATGCATGAAGCTATGGTGATGCTTCGGTCTCCAGTGACCGGTAACAACGTGCAGGACTTCTCTAATCCTATTGCACTCAGAATTTCTACCACTGTGCCTTTCGCCTTGTCCTCGCTGGTAGCATAAGCATTTCTCACTTCACAGGTTAACAAAGTCAGTCCCTTACTTAATTCCTTTCTTGAGCTTGTTGCCAGACTCTCAGTAATCTTCCAGGCAGGAGCACGTCTCTGAACCTTCACCGTCCTTGGGACAGGAGACTGAAGTATATCTGCAACTCACTTCTTTCTTCTTAATAAATGTCTCAGTCTGTCTTCTAGTGGGGCACAGCTCTGACCAGGCTGAGGTGATCTGGCTCACCTGTACTGGCCTCCACTTGCTGAACTGCACACAGACTGCACTTAGCTCTGCTGCTGACTGACTGGACCTCTTCCTCCCTCCTCGTCCAGGCTAGACTGACTGACTTCTGCATGTGACTAGACTATATATACCTGTGGGCGTGTCTAAGTGTGTGTTGAAATGAATGTTCATTGAGCATT
>JARQOD010010380.1:0-27588 GCA_033576555.1 Oophaga sylvatica | reverse complement strand
TTATAACTCTGGAACGCAAAAACTTTTTCGCTTTTCTGAGAATGTTTTCGGGGCTTTTTGTATTTCACGTAGAGTTTTTCTTCGATATAATTCGTTTTTTTTGAAAAAAACAAAAAGGCAAAATTTTTGAAAATTTTGCAATTTTTTCTTTTTTTTTGAATTTTTTTTCCTTTAAAACGAAAAATATTCACACAAAAAAGAAATACATTTCCCAATTCTTTTTTACACAGCAAATTTGGAAACAAAATTTTTTTTTTTTAAAATTTTAAAGGTTAAAATTTGACCAGTGATTTCTTATTTTTAAAAAAAATTTTTAAAAACCCTTTTTTTTGGGGGACCTCCCCCATTTGAAGTCACTTTGAGGGTTTTATAGCAAAAACCCCCAAAAATGACACCATTCAAAAACCCCCCCTCGGGTACAAAAATCCAGTTCAAAATTTTAAAACCCTTGGGGTGCTTCACGGAGCTGAAGCAACAAAGGAAAAAAATTTAAATTAACTTTTAAGCCACAAAAATTTCTTTACAAAACTTTTTTTATTTTGACAAGGTAAAAGGAAAAAAATGGCAATAAAGTTTTGTCAATTTCTCCTAACCAATACCTATAGGGGGGGGAAAACCCCCCTGTTTGGCACACGGCAAGCCTAAGGGAAGGAGCGCCGTTACTTTTTCAAACAAAATTTTGGGGGGAGTGAGTTGGGGACGCCATTCTTTTGGGAAACCCCTGATCCTAAAGGGGGAAAACCCCCCCAAGTGACATCTTTTGGGGAAAAACCCCCCCTAAGGAAACTTATCTAATCGTTTGAGCACTTTGAACCCCAATTTTTCACAAAATTTAAATGTCTGGGTGGAAAAAAAAAAAAATTTTCCAAAAAAAATGTTTTTTTAGTCCCAAATTTTTTGATTTTTCCCAAGGGAAAAAATTGGACCCCAAAATTTTTGTCCAATTGTCCTGAGTACGCTGAACCCCATAGTGGGGGGAAAAAATTTGGGGGCCACGGCAGGGTTTGGGAAGGGGGAAGCTTAAGTTTTTAATGCAAACATTGAGGGGGCAGTTCCTTGTAGGCCCCAATGAGCCTAAACAGGGAAAAACCCCCCCAAAATGACCCCATTTTGGAAGTAGCCCCCAAAAAGGAACTTATTAGATCTTTGGGGGCTTTTGAACCCCCAAAAGGCTTCAACAAGCAAAATGCCCGGGCAGAAAAAAAAAATCCTATTTTTTTCCCACAAAAATTATCTCTTAGTCACATTTTTTATTTTCCCATGGGGAACAGGAAAGGGGGCCCCAAAAATTGTTGCCAAATTGCCGAGTACGCGATACCCCATATGTGGGGGAACCACTGTTGGGCGCTTTTCAGAGCTCGAATGGAAGAAAACCATTGATTTTTTTTCCCCCAAAATTTTGGGTGGAATTAGTTTTACCCAGTTGATTTGGGGAGTCCCTGAGTGCCTAAACAGGGGGAAACCCCCCAAAGGGCCCCGTTAGGGAAACTAGACCCCCAAGGGGCTTATCTAGATCTTTGGTGAAATTTGAACTCCCAAGGCTTCACACAAGTTATAACAAGGGGGCCGGAAAATTAAAAAACCATATTTTTTCCACAAAAATGATCTTTTCCCCCCAATTTTTATTTTCCCAAGGGGGAAAAAACCCAAAAGTTTTTGTGCAATTTGTCCTAGTACGGATCCCCAATGGGGGGTAAACCTTTTGGGTGCGGGGCAGAGCTTGGAAGGGAAGGAGCCCGTTTGTTTTTTTAAACCCAAAAATTGGGGGGGATCCATGTCTTTTTGGGAAAGCTATGATCTGCCAAACAGTGGAAACCCCCCCAAATGACCCCTTTTTTGGAAATAGACCCCTAAGGAATTTTATCTTGGTGGTGAGCATTTTGAAACCCAAATGCTTCACAAATTTATAACTAACCTAAAATAAAAAATTTTTTTTTTTTTTTTAAAAAAATTTTTTTTTCCCCCCCAATATTTTTTTTTCCAAGGGTAACAGGAGAAATTGGGGACCCCAAAATTGTTGCCCAAATTTGTCCTGAGTCCGGGGAACCAATTTTGGGGGATAAACACTGTATGGGGCATGGGGGGGCTGGAAAGGGGGAATAGGGGTTTTGGGTTTTTAAACTTTGATGGAATGGGGGGGGCTCATTCCTTTGGGAGCCCCTGATGCGCCAAACAGTGAAACCGCCCCAAGTGACCCTTTTGGGAAAAAACCCCCAAGGAACTTATCTAGAATTGTGAGCGCAGAAGCCCCAAGTGCTTCACGAAAATTTATACTACACCCAAAAAAAACAAAAAAACATTTTTTTTTAAAAAAAATAAATTTTTTTCCCCCCCCAGTTTTTTTTTTTCCCAAGGGTAACAAAAAAAAGGAAAATTCACAATAACTCTTGTGGTCCGGGTATCTGACCCCCCAAAAGGGGGGTAAACTTTTTTTTTGGGGGGGCCCCGGGGCAGAGCTCCAAGGAAATGAAGGAAACCGTTGATTTTTTAAAACGAAATTTTTGGCTAAATTTTGAATCAGAGCCACACTTTGGAGAGCCCCAAAAGTGCCAAACAGCGGGAAACCCCCCCAATTCAAACCCCCAACCCTAACCCCAACAACCCATTAACCCGTCCCAACCCTAACCACAAACCAACCCAACACACCCCTAACCCTAACCCCCCCTAACCTAACGAGCCCAAAATCAACCCAATTTACCCAACCCTCCCCAATAAGGGAAAATGGAAATAAATACTTTTTTAATTTTTTTTTTTTTCCCTAAAAAGGGGAAAAGGGGGGGGTTTGACTCTATTTTTAGGGGGGTTTTTTGATTGGCACTGTCACCTAAAAAACGCTTTTTATTGCAAAAAGTAGTTTTTTGCATCACCATTTTTTGGAGCTAAATTTTTGGGCTATTTTGGCCCCAATCATGTAGGGCTTTTTTTTTGCGGACGAGGTGACGTTTTTATTGGTACCATTTTGAGCACGGACATTTTTTGATTTTTTTATTTCATTTGGGGGGTTAAAAACAAAAACAGAATCAGAATTTCTTTTGGGGGGGCGTTTTTATTTTCCGCGTGTGGTAAAATTATAAAGCAGTTTTATTTTTTTGGGTCAGACGATTATGGGATACCTCATTTAAAATTTTTTTTGTTTTTCCTTTTTTAAAATAAAAACAATTTTATATAAAAAACTTTATTTTTGCATTGCTTATTCTGCAGCTTAATTTTTTTTTTTTTCGCGATGATGCTGTATTGGCTGTTTTTTGCGGGACATAGGGGGCTTTTTCGGGGGAACCCATGTTTATTTATACGGCTTTTTGATGGGTTTTTTTTTCCACTTTTTTTCGCGGTATGAAAAGCATTGATTTTTGTTTTGTTTTTTTTTTTTTAGGGGTTCACAAAGTTTTTAACTAGGGGGACAGTTTTATAGGGGGGGTCTTACGGCCGGGAATACCAAATATGTTTTTTATTGTTTTGTTTTTTTTATTTTTAGGGGGAAAAAAAGAATTTTATTGGGAATTTTTTTTTTTTTTGATTTTTTTTACTTTTTATTTTTTTTTTTTTTTATTTTTTCTTTTCCCGGGGGGGGCATCACTTATTTTATCAATCCGTGTGACAATGACAGCACTCTGTCACACCAGCGATCGCTTGGCACGCTGCGGGTTTTTATGCCTGCTTCCAGGGCCGAGGAAGCCGCCTCCAGCAGGACCCCGGGGGCCCTATTGGTCCGGGTCCTGGGGGGGACGGCCCTTGGGAACCCGACACACGCGTGCTCTGAGGGTCAAGGGGGGGGCGCAGGAAACCCCCACCCGCCGACCCCCCCCCGTGCCCCGGGACACCGCGTCAGTTTGTTTTCTGTTGCCAGGGGTTAAGTGCCGGGAGCGGTTTTTTACCCCCCCCTGCACTGGCTGGGTTACCTTGAAAACAGCTACACCCGGGGCGACAGCTACGCTCCTCCCCGGGGGGCAGCAATCGCCCAGACGTACTATTTTCCCCATGGGAATTGGGGCCCGGGGGACGGACGGAATAGTAAGTCGATGGGGGAGAGGGGGTTTAAAAACCGTCGGTGAGAAATAAAATACATAACCAACTGCTACATGGCAGCTTCCCTATAGTGCTTTTTTTACCTAACACCGCTATAAACCCCAAGATCAGGGGGGGCATTGAGAGTTTTTGACTGTATAAAAGCAAAAAATCAGCAGCTCTTTTTTGAGAATTAAAAGGACATCAAATCAAACTATGGAAAAAGACAAAATAGACAGAATTACTGTACCAGGAACAGATAAGAACTATCTGTAAAAGGGGGAATTACAGATTTTTTAAAAGGGAGCTAGTGGGAGACGCTCACACATCTCTCTACCAAACAAATATGAGAGAGGGGAAGGTAACCTAAAAAAATGAATGAACATTACTTTGGGTTCAATGGACATTTTAAAAAAATTTGGGGGAAAAAATACTTTTCCCTGTCTCGATCCCATATAATCAATGGGGGGCCGAAAATTTCAAAATTAAAAAAAGTGGGGGGTTAAGCAGAACAATTCCCTTCAAACAAATGTGGGGAGGGGGAAATGCTCAAAAGTTCCACACCATAGCAACCTTTTTTAAATTGAAAAAAAGAAAACATTTAAAATTTTAAAATGCCCCACAGAGACGGGGGTTTGCTACCCCATCCAGAAAAAAAAGCGCACATGCAAAACCTAATACTGTTCCTCATTACATCTGCACCTTTCCCACACTAAGCAGCGCAGAAAATAAAAAAAATAAGAATCCAAACAAAGAAACACCCAAGTGGGAAAGGGGGTGGTTGGTGTTATGTGGAAGAGGCAGGCAGCATGGGGGTTATTTTAACTTTGCATTTCTGGGCCGGGGTTTCAATCCCAAGAAAGGACAGCTTCCCAAGGGGTTTTTATGTTCCCCATTTTTTGGGGAAATTTCCCCCCCACCCAAAACATAGATGGGGCATTGATTTGAGCCCCAAAAGGAGACTCCCCCATAATTTGGAAACGATTGGAATTAATTGCACTACATAATGAATAAAAAAAATATCAAGGGGGGATAATCCAATACGTTTTTAGTGTATTTTTTTTTGATTTTTTTAATGGAACTTAAAAAAAAAAAAATGATTCAGAAAACTAAAAACCACACCCCCAAACGGGCATATCCAAGGGAGGAAGAGGTGGAGCAGTAGGGGGAAGAGTGGGGGGAGTAGGTAGCAAAACCGTTTTTGGGTTTTTTTTGGGGAGGTTTTTAAATGAAACAATGGAAATAGTTTTGAAGAGGCTGGGGGGGGCGGCATTTTCTTAGTCTAAAGGGGTAAAAAATTTTGGGGGACATGCCGGGGTTCATTTTAATGTTTTTTTGGGGTTCCCCTTTTGGGTACGACAACAATGCCCTGTCTGTAATCCACCACCGTCATGCTAAACACATGTTTAATTTTACACTTGCCAGAGAAAGTGGCACCTTCAAGCCAAGGGCAAGCTCATTATGTGCCCAAATTGGAACCCAAAGCAAAAAGGGGCAAACCCACTGTTGTATTTGAAGTTGGAAAAGTACTCCC
Source organism: Oophaga sylvatica (assembly GCA_033576555.1). Taxonomy (NCBI): domain Eukaryota; kingdom Metazoa; phylum Chordata; class Amphibia; order Anura; family Dendrobatidae; genus Oophaga; species Oophaga sylvatica. The sequence goes on along the minus strand of JARQOD010010380.1, from coordinate 22,049 downwards.
CCGTGTTACAGCAATTTGGGGAATATCGGGGGGCGCAAAGGAGGCCCCGAAGACTGCACACATTGCTAGGGGATACACAGTCTGCACCTTCCGGGTTTCCCCACGAAGATTGTCACTTACACAGCCGATTTTCGCACGATTTTTTGGTGCTTTGTATTTTTCGGCATGAGGGAGTTAATTTTCTCTCTCTGTGCTAGATGGGGCCCACCTCGCCCGCTGCAGTCATGCTGCATTTGGGGCTTTTTAAAACCTCCCCGTTTTTGGGGGAATTTTCGGTGAAAAATTCCTTGCAGCAAACAGAGCGGCTGGGTATTTTGGAGTTTGGAGTGAAGGCTTTGTGTTTTTTTTTCCCTTCCTGCTTTATTTTAGCTCCTTACCGTTGGTTTCCTCGTTGGGGTGTGAGTTTTTTTTATGCAAGGGGGGTTTTTTTTTTTGGGTTTTCCCCCTTTACTGCTGTTTCTATCAGTGGTTGGGGTTTTATTATCCTGCCCTGTTGTTTGATTGGGGGGCCCTTTTCAGGGCTAATTTTTGAGGTTCAGGGTCCTCAGGGATAGGGTTACCTGGGGCCTGGACCCTGCCATTAACAGTACCTCCAGGGGGAGGGGTTAGTTAGGGGGCCCCCGCTTAGGGTCGTTTAGGCCCCACCTCCTGTACCAGAACGGGGGGGGACATTTTACCACCGACAAAAGATTCTCTCCAGCTACCATGGATCCAGTAGCCAGTCTAGTCGGCAGTTGCGAGTTTTTCCTGGAAAAAGGGGCTTTTGTAAAAGGTTTTTTTGCCCCGGGCAAGCCGGACAACCTAAAGTAGCCCTCCTGAAGGTTTTTTGGGGGGGGGCAAGTTTTTTTTTTTTCCGGGGGGGATGTAAATTTTTCTTTCCTGGGGACGTCTCGGGGTGAAGAACAAAGGGGGGAATTGTCATCTCGTTCTACAAGGGGACCCACAAAAAATGCGTTCTTTCTTCCCCCCCCCCCCGGGGCTCCGTCATGATAGGTTTTTTCGCAGCTCTGGGTCTCGTTATGATGAACCCGGGGCTTTTTCCCCTTTCGAATCATGTTACGTAGGTCCAAGGGGAAACGTCCAAGGAGGAATCTGTTCGGAGTTCGTAGGGGGGGCCCCGGGGACCCAGGGGGGACCCGGGGCTTGGGCCATTTTTGTCAAAAGGGTTATCTGACAAATTAAAGGTTGTTGCACAGATGACCCCCCCCCGCCCCACGGGGAACCCTATGGCCCTTGCTATTCGCATTGACAGACGTCTTGGGGGGGGTGGGTAACTCCGCCCCCTGGATGACTCCACCTTCTTCAAGGGGCCCTTATATGGAGGTTCCATGGGGAGTCCGAGGGGGCCCTTCAATTAGGAGGAAATCATTTCGGGGAGGGACCGCGGTGCGCCACAAGACAAGGGGAAGGTTTTTTTGGGGAAAAAAAAGGGGCATTTTTAATTTGGGGGGTTTCCCTCCGTCCTTGCAGAATAAAGGGCGTCGGAAAACTATTGACCCAGTTGTGTGGTGGACCAAACGGGAAAAGGGGTTTCGTCCCTATTCGTCTCGTTTCCGTCCGGGGAGGGGTGGTGGGGGCAAGAAAAGAAGGAATTGTTCTTCTGGATAGGGGCCGGGGGAATCTGGTGGAGCTCGGTTTCCCGGGGGTTAAGGATGCGATTGGTGTGTTGGCCCCAAAACCCCCCCATATTCCGATCACCCCGGCCCTCGGTCAGGAAGTTTTTTCAAGCGGGGCAAACTAAAATTTCGTGGGAGCGATACATAAAAACTTTTCTTTACTTTTGGGGGTTTCCCCCCCCCATTGTTGGGGCCCTTTCCCTTTTGTTAACAGCTAACCCGTTAAAAATTGGAAAACCAGAAGATAACCCAAGGAGGGAAAACTGTAAAAAAAATGCATAATCGGTCATCGTCGTTCACCCCCAGGGTCTTACCCCTTTCTGGCGGACTTTGAGGGGGGATTTCGGGGAAAGGGGTCAGGAACACTCCTCATCGGGGTTAAGACTGTTCTGTAAAACTGCCCCTTTTCCAAGTTACCTAAATCTAGGTTGTATAACCCTTGGCCAAGGGCAGGCCTGAGGTTATTTTCTCAAAGTCTGGCAAAGGGGGGATATTAACCTTCATCTTTCCCCGGGGGCCGCGGGGTTTTTTCTTGGAAGAAGAAAGATGGAGGCCACGCCCTTGCCTGGTTTTTCCTGAACTTAACGGAAAAAGCCGAGATCCTTATCCCTCCCCCTTTTCCCAAATCTTAAAACGACGGGGGGCCCAAAAGGGTTCTCTAAGTTGGATCTCGGGGGGGGAAAATCTTTTTGGGGAAGGAGGGGGATAAGGGGAAACGCGTTTAACACTCCAGAGGGGCATTTAAAAAATTGTCATCCTTTTTTGGTCTGACAAAGCCCCGGGGTGTTCAACACTTTTTAAAGACTTTTTTCGCCACCGGGGGCAGTTTGTTGTCTTTCGGATTTTATCTTTAATTTACTCGCCAACTTGGTCTATCAGGAGCTGTTAGCAGGGACAGATCTTGGGATAAAAACTGTATGCCAAATGGGAAAAGGTGTTTCGCCGTACAGGAACTCCATTTTTGGGCTTCCTGGGTCGCATCCTTTTTGGGGGACCCTGGGAAAGGGGGGGCATTTTCTTGAGGGATCTTCCGAAAATTTTTAAGGGGCACTACAATTTTTTTCCGGGGTTTGCTAATATTAGGGGAATTTTTTAAAAATTTTTCTCCGGGTTAAACCCTACGACATGAAAAAAAAAGGACGGATTTTTCTAGGGGGGTTAAAAAATTGTCAGTTCTCCTCTTGAAAAATTTTTGCCTGGGGACCCATACCTTAAAACCGATCTCACAGCCTTCATTGAAAAAGGAACGCCCCCAATAGGGTGAGAGCAGTTTTTCCAAAGGGTTCCCCCCCCCGGTAAATGGCCGTGCGCCTTTTTCTTAAAAAATTTCGCCGCTAAAGGGAAATTTACGTGGGGGGAAAGGGGAAATCTTGGCCATTAAGTTAGCTTTGAGGGGTGGGCCCTTTTTTTTTAGGGGTCCTCCGGGGACCGCATCACCGATCACAAATCTTATATCTGGAGTCCCCCAAAAACCCCTGAATCCCGAAATAGGGGCGTTTTTTTTCCGGTTTAATTTTGTCGCACATATTCCTGGGTCAAAAAATGTAAAAAGGGGGGTGCCCCCTTATCTCGGGGGTTTCCCGGGCCGGGAATTGATGACCCACTTCCCCCACCTTAGGGGGGGGGTGGGGGCGGAGTTGCTTTACTTTTTGGGGATAATTGGGGTCAGGGGACGCCCCTGTGGGGCCCCCAGGGGACTGTTTGTTCGATATTGCGACAAAAGGTGATCGAGGCACACCAAACTCAGCTTTTCAGGACACCCAAAAGGGATAAACAACTGGTCCCTCTCGGGCGGGTTTTGGGGGCCTAATTACATGGGGGGTTAATTTTGTCCGTCCTTTTGGGGTTTGTGCCCCTAAGACCCCCCAACCAGCCTCGGGCCCTCTTCCTTTGAAGATCCGGGGGTCCCCTTGGGCCCTGTCCCCGACTTTATACGGACCCCCCCGCCCTTTTTTAAAAACCTACTTTTGTAGGGGGGTTCAGCAAATGGGGCATTTTTTGCTCTTCCTCCTTTTCCAATGCTAAAATCTTGCCAGGTGTTCTTGGGGAATTGGAGGGTTCACGGGGGACCCCCCGAAAGTGTCTGTCGGGGCTCAGTTTGTGTCCAAATTTTGAAGGCATTTTGTACACGGGGGATGCTTTTTTTCTTTTAAAGGCTTTTCATCCCAGCCCCAAGGGGCAGACGGAACGTCTGAACCAAGCTTTGGGGAAAATCCCCGTGTTTTGTGTCGAGAACCAGGGACTGGCTTCTTTTTACCTCGGGGCCGGGGGTTTTCTCTTAAAAATAGGCGGAGCGAGTCCATGGTAAGCCCCTTTTTTTTGGGGGTTTGTCATGGGTGTTCGCACGAAGCTCGCGATTACACTTTTTACTTCTCGCAGCGGGTTTCTGTTTCTTTGGTTTTGGCATGAGGGATTTTAAATTTACCTACTCTGTGCAAGACAGCCCCGCCTCGCCCGGGTGCAGTTTGATTATGCACTAATTAGTTTTCCCTTTTATCCTGCCATCTGTTGGGGGGATGCCGGTGAAAGCTTCATACGACCAGCAGATAGGATCGGGTTTGAGAAACTTAAGCAAACTCCTTGGGGGTTTTTCCTCTCCTCGCTATATTTATCCCCTAGCCTTTTTTTTCCCTCTTTTAATTTTTGATGCAAGACGTTTTACTTTTCCCCGTCGTTGGTTGTCTTTCGTTTTTAAGCGGTACCTGGCCCCTACCCTTGGGGGGGAAAAAGTGTCCTTCTAGGATAGATTCAGTGGTAGGCTAAGGAAAGGGTTTTCGCGGCGGCCGGGGGCCCCTGTACCTTAACAAAATCCGGTAGGGAAAGTCAGGACCCCATTTTTGGGTCAGATAGACCCCGGTCCCCCTCAGCCTGAGACAGCGTTAAACATATCCAGAAGATTCCATAAGGAAATTTGTCAGGTAAACTATTTATCAAATACTTATTTTTTGTTGATAAACCTATTTATATGTTATATGAATGTTGTCCCATTGATATAGTTACTACATTATTATAACTGTTTAAACGCGTGATAAATGGGGTTTTTACCCCCTTTTTTTTCTTTTTTTAGGGGGGGCTTTGGGGGGTTTCCGAGGGGAAAAACGATTTCGTAATCACTCGCTCGTGTGGAGAGGGGTGCTGAATAACTGAATACTAAGGGAACCGTACAAACATATGGCTGATAGGAGGAGTGTCAGTCCGGACCTAATTTTTGAACGATGGAAGGTTTTCTACCAAAATTTTAAAAACTTAAGTTCCCCCTGGAAACTGGTCCCAGGTTTCATTGGGCCTACAGGATCAGCTATAATTAATCCGTGGCATTTCGTCTTGACCCCCCCTAAGTTAAAATTCACAACGATCCACAGATCGTTGCTTAAAAGTATGTGGCGCCGGGTGATACCTACCTTAAACCTCCTCCTCCAGTGGTGGCAATGGTAACGGTTTCAGGTATCAAAGCATCGTTTTCACGCTTTAATCACGGTCCCTTCAGTACCTTTTCATTGGAAGGTATGGTTCTGAAAAGGATGTGGGTTCCGCTCGGATATTAACCAGACCGATTAATTCGGCCTTACACACTCCTCCCGGATAAACCTGGCCCTGAGGGTCAGGAGGGCCCTCGAAAGAAGGGGGGGTACTGTCACGGTGTTCCCACGAAATTGTCACGATTACACTCCTGACTTCCGCAGCGATTTTGTGCTTTGTATTTTTCAGCAGTGAGGGAGTTAATTTTCTCTCTCTGTGCTAGAAGGCCCACCTCGCCCACTGCAGTCAATCGCATATTGACTCCTTCAAATACCTGCCAGTCTTTAGGGAAGTTGTCGGGAAATCATTCCTTGCAGACAAACAGAGCGGCCGTGTATTTGGAGTTTGGAGTGAAGTTGTACTTTTGTGTTTTTTTCCCTTCCTCGCTTTATTTATCTCCTTACCCGTTGGGTCCCTCTGTTTTGGGTCGAGTTTTTGTATGCAAGGGGGTTTTTTTTGGTTTTCCCCTTTCTGTCTCTTTGTCTAGTACAGTTGTTGGCTTATATTATCCTTCCCCTGTTGTTGTGATCGGGTCCTTCTCAGACAATTACTGAGGTTCAGGGACCTCAGGAGATAGGGGTTACGCGTCGACTGGACCTCTGTACCATTAACAGTACCCCCAGGTAGAGGATTATTTTAGGGCCCCACTTAGGGTCAGCTTAGGCCCCTGACCTCCTGTACGCAAGACAGCGGACAGCACCTAAATACTTTCTGCTTGGAGATGGTTCTTGCGAAGTGCCAAGAGTTCCCTCCCCACGTCTTTTAGACTGCACCGTTAATTTTGTTCCGGGGCCAAAACTGCCTAAGAGCAGAATGTTTAATATTTTTTGGTCAAGAAATACAAGCCATAAGGACTATATCAAAACGTTTTGGAAAGGGTCACATCAGACCACCCATCCCATTGCTGTGGGGTTTTTTTTCAAAAAAAGAAAGATGGGGGGTTACCCCCCATTCCTAATTTCCACTAACCAATCTGATAACGGCCCGATCCATACCACTCCCTCCACCCGGACCTCTTTAATCATTTTTTAGGACAAAATAGTTTTCCCCAAAAATGGACCTCAGGGGCACATAATCTCATTGAAAAGAGTGGGATAAGTGGATCCAGAGGGACACAAAAGAACCTGGGGATGCCAAATTTGGGGACGAATGCTTCCTCCATCTTCCAGCACTTTTGTAAATTACATCTTTAGTCCTAGCTTTGGGAATCTATTTTGATGACTGTGGAACATGGGGGCGGCAGTCACCCCAGGTCTACCCAAAACACCTGGATAAGGAGTCCCCCCGAACGCAAGCTCTACCCTTAACGTGGGCTAAACCACCAACTCAGGTGGGGTAAACTGTTTTCAATACTTCATTGAACCACAAAACGGTGGATAACATTGACAGCCCACAAAATACCCAAGATGGTGCAAAATTGCAGAGTCTCACACTTGCCGACTCCCAATAAGGCAGCTGTTCTTCAAGCTTCCCCCGGGTCGATTCCCCACCTGTCATGCACAGAGAAGAGGGTAACGAAAGCATAGGAAGATGACAGTCCATTCAGATGCAAGGGCCAACTGACAAGGGGCACAACTTGGCCATCTTCCAGGGGCATTACCCCCCTGTTTGCATGCCACAGGAGGGGTTTAATGACAAGCTTTTGGGAAAATACATCCATTGAGAAACAAAGGCCATTAACCTATGGCACCCCCGGCTTCTCCGAACATCTCTGGAGCAGGCGACCGGTGGGTCCCAATCCTGGCTTTCTCCAAATTACCAGGTTTCATGAAGGTTATTGGGCAGATCTGTACTCCAACTGGGCCGAGACCCCTAAGCCGCATTCTGTAGAAAATTGTTCCTGCCCTTGTGAGGAGCCATGATTCTTGGCTGCGTGCTGTCTTTGTCCTTTTTGATACTTGGCTAAAATTTCTGTCTCTCAGTCTCTCGCCCTTTACATGGGCAATCACCTCTTTTTATGTGATCAAGTGCTCTTCAGCCACATCACAAATAAGGGAAAATAGTGAGACCAATTGCCGTGTTTATGTAATCTATTTGCATAATTTTTCCACATCTGTTTTAAAACAACAAACTATCACTACCAATGCATAATTAGAAATCACAAACCACTAGTTTCAAGGCAAGAGCACAACATGTTAAATAAAATATCATAGTTTTATACAAATATCATAGTAACATATCAAAAACAACTTACAAGACAATATTACAGCTTCCACAAGGAAATTCTGTTTTCTTAACCAACCAAATAAAGTTTAAAATTCAAAAGTCAACAAATATGTAGCCTTTTCAGGGGTATATAGTTTCTGGATCGCCTCTCGGGTAACGAGTGGCAAAAACAATTCAGGCACAGACAGCAGTACTGGATAAACTGGCAGAAACCCAGTTTTATTAAGTCCCACAGCAAACAAACAAAAACCCCAAAGCAAAAGCAAAATCCTAAGCCTGTCAGGCGCAAGCTAAACACGTCATTACCTCACTACCGTAACTAGCTCTAGCCCTGGCCACAACAACACGATTACGTATTACCACGATTCTTCCAGGAACTCCAGCCCTCTGAACCCAAATTTCAACTGAGAGCTCCGCTTCTAGCTCACCACCATTTCTGGCTGCTTGATTAGACACGAGTGCACTCCGGGTTAGGCTGCAAGCCGACGGATAAGGATTGAGTGAACTCGCACGACCCAACCCTTTCACTCCTACATACCCACTAAGAAACCTGGTGAGATATACCCGTCCATACGCACCCCTTCACTTCTCACAAAAGATAATTTTATTCTTCGGGCTTGCTAAAAATAGTAATCGGTTAATTAAGATACAATGCATGCTTATTAATTTATTCACCTAATTTTAAACACATCAGACAGCAGGCAAATCTCCTGCACTGAAAGAAGCACTTCACCTTCTTTTTAAATTAGTAAATTTATTTTTGGCATACAGTGGTTAATCGGCCATTTTAGTAGCTCTGGGAGCTAGGGCTCTCACCTGAGCACTGTGAGCCCTGCCTATTCCCTTTATAATCAGGTCTTCACTGACACACATCATCAAGCTAGCTATGCTGCATTGCGGGGAGGCTAGGTGTTGGTGGCTATGTGAGTAGGAGTTTGGAGGGTTTATCTTAATGGTTGTTTGGTTTAGTAAGTGTGATAATTCCCTTTTCTTCTCCTTCTTTGGTTTTACCCCTCATCCAACTACCCAGTGCATTCTTCTGTTTTATTTGAGTGAATATTTATATCCTGGCATTTCCTTTTTCTCTGTTCATGTTACGTTGTTTGTCTGGTTGGTGTACTATGATGCAACTACTATAATAGACGGAGGGGCGAAATCAGAAAAAAAGGCAAGATACATGGCCTCAGCATCTTGACCTCAGAAGTATCTTGGGGGAACAGGGTGAGCTATGGGGTCCTCTATGTTAGGGACAGGGAAGAAGCCCCTGGTCCTTGGTCACCCGACAACAGAGCAGTGACAGCTGGCTCCTCATAATACAGACCCTATTACAATAGTAGTTCTGTATGTTGTGATGTGCTCATAAAGTTTTGCCACATTTTGGCCATGCTAACCCTGCCTTCCGAGGTGCTGGCAGTAACCACAGCTGCTTTGGGCGACATCATCTTCCTCCTCTGCCTTGTTCTTCCACTGAGCTCCCGCTGTCAGCTGGAAAAGCCATCAGTAGTTTGTCTATCAGTGTCTCCTTCTATTATCGCATTTGGCACTACTGCACTAGTGACAGAATGAAAGATGGTACGTTGTCATTGTAGCATGGATCCAGCAGAGTGGTCACCCAGTAATCTGTACTGGTAACAATACAGACAAATCAGCAGTCATTGCACAGGCACTGCAGCATGTATTGTCTCATGTGGCTGCCCATAGGCAATGACAAGCGTCTTTGGTGGAAGGTGTATAGTCTGGGTACTCTTTATCACCCCACCCATGCTCAAGTGCTGCCCGTGAGCTTATCTGTGGCTATCCTGCTCTGATCAGTTTGTTTTCCTCCTCCTCCTTGCCCTACCTTTCAAACTCCCCACCACTGTTGGGGCAGTAACCCACCCTCCGAGTAATGTTTGGATGACATGCCAGATAATGGTGTGAATTGGCCCTTCTCCTCCTCACTGCTTTTTGGGACAGTAACCCACCCTCTGAGGAATTGTTGGTATGACATGCTTGATTATGGTGTGAACTGACCCTTCTCCTCCTCCTGTGACACCATCTCATTCATCATTGCCTTAATTGTTTTTCCAGCAAGCATATGCAGTGCCTACAAGTATATTCAACCCCTGCAGATTTAGCTGATTTGACAAGATGCAAATAAGTTAGAGCCTCAAACTGCAAACGAGAGTAGGATTATTAACAGAAGCATAAATCTTACAAAACAAAAAGTTATGTTGCTCAGTTGAATTTTAATAAATTTTAAAACATAAAGTGGGTCAATTATTATACAACCCCTATGTTTAATTATTTCGTGGAATAACCCTTGTTTGCAATTACAGCTAATAATCGTCTTTTATAAGACCTGATCAGGCCGGCACAGGTCTGTGGAGTTATCTTGGCCCACTCCTCCATGCAGATCTTCTCCAAGTTATCTAGGTTCTTTGGGTGTCTCATGTGGACTTTAATCTTGAGCTCCTTCCACAAGTTTTCAATTGGGTTAAGTCAGGAGACTGACTAGGCCACTCCAACACCTTGACTTTTTCCCTCTTGAACCAGACCTTGGTTTTCTTGGCTGTGTGCTTTGGGGTCGTTGTCTTGTTGGAAGATGAAATTATTACCCATCTTAAGATCCTTGATGGAGGAGCGGAGGTTCTTGGCCAAAATCTCCAGGTAGGCCGTGCTATCCATCCCCCATGGATGCGGACCAGATGGCCAGGCACCTTGGCTGAGAAACAGCCCCACAGCATGATGCTGCCACCACCATGCTTGACTGTAGGGATGGTATTCTTGGGTCGTATGCAGTGCCATCCAGTCTCCAAACGTCACGGGGTGTGGTTGGCACCAAAGATCTCGATCTTGGTCTCATCAGACCATAGAACCTTGAACCAGTCTGTCTCAGAGTCCTCCAAGTGATCATGAGCAAACTGTAGACGAGCCTTGACATGACCTTTGAAAGTAAAGGTACCTTACGGGCTCGTCTGGAACAGAGACCATTGCGGTGGAGTACGTTACTTATGGTATTGACTGAAACCAATGTCCCCACTGCCATGAGATCTTCCCGGAACTCCTTCCTTGTTGTCCTTGGGTTAGCCTTGACTCTTCGGACAAGCCTGGCCTCGGCACGGGAGGAAACTTTCAAAGGCTGTCCAGGCCGTGGAAGGCTAACAGTAGTTCCATAAGCCTTCCACATACGGATGATGCTCCCAACAGTGGAGACAGGTAGGGCCAACTCCTTGGAAAGGGTTTTGTACCCCTTGCCAGCCTTGTGACCCTCCACGATCTTGTCTCTGATGGCCTTGGAATGCTCCTTTGTCTTTGCCATGTTGACCATGTATGAGTGCTGTTCACAAGTTTGGGGAGGGTCTTAAATAGTCAGAAAAGGCTGGCAAAAGAGATCATTAATCCACACATGTGAAGCTCATTATTCTTGGTGCCTGAAATACTTCTTAATACTTTAGGGGGACCAAACAGAATTCTTGTGGTTTGAGGGGTTGAATAATAAATGACACTCTGAATTAACTTTTAACGTTTTTTTAAAAAAAAAATAAATAAAAAAAAAATTTTTGCAGCAGTGCATTTCCCACTTCCAGGCTGATCTACAGTACAAATGTCACAATGTCAAGTTAATTCCGCATGTGTCACCCAACTAAATCTGCATGGGGTTGAATACTACTCGTAGGCACTGTAAGTGGTATAGTGACGCTGATGATGGTGTTATCAACGCTGGCCATATTCGTGGAATATTCAAAGCACGCGAGGACGCATGGAGGCCCACTCATTGGTGGTGAAGTGGTGCTGTTCCGCAGAGCTACTCTCCCGTATGTGCTGCCTCTGAAACTTCACTATTGCCTGCTGCTGCTCACACAGCTCCAGTATATGCAAAGTGGAGTTGATACTTGTTGGCAAGGCACATATCGGCCAGTGAGTGGGAAGGCAGACGTGACTCAGCAGTGCAAACAGGCAAGCAACAGCAGGGTGACAACACCAAAAGTGTGCACACACTGCCCACATATTCATCAGCAGCTCTGACTTGTGTGGAAGCTTTAATGGTAGCTCTGCACCACAAAATTCAACACATTTGCCAAGCAAGGGATGTGCATTAAACCAGCTAGTCTAAGAGCTGCTATAAGATTTTGCCCATTATCGCAGACCCCCAGGCCGAGCTTACTGTTTAAACGGCATCAACCACTCATGTTTCTGCTGTTTGATCCCAGGTCAAAGCTTCTGTGCCTTATGGGATTTGTCCCCGAAACAGATGAGTTTCAGATCAGCCTGGTGTCGTTTCCCCCTGGCAATTATTAAGTTGATGGTGCAGGTCTTACTGCTGTTACCAAATATGTAAGCAGTGGAGGAAGTGAAGGAGGAGGAGGAGGCAACCTGAACAGATAAACATCCAGCAATCCTTGGTGGTGGAAGGACATGGGCTACAATCCCTTATGCCTCTATCTCAGCCACCACTACATTTACCCAATGGGCAGTTAGGGATATATAATGTCCCTTGGCCATGCTTACTGGTGTCCACGTATCAGTGGATATGTGTTTACCTTGCCACTGATTGCACAGTACACACCTGATTTTATCCACAACATGTTTTTGCACATCAGGAATAGAATGCCTGGAAAAGTAGCAGTGGGTGAAAGCAACATACTGAGGGACAGCCACTGCCATCAGTTTTGAAAATCTGTCTGTCTCCACCAGCCAGAATAGCAGCATTTGAAAGACTAGTAATTTGGAAAATCTGTCATTCATAATCATGATTCCTGCATAGCTGGGGGGTGGGTATCTCCTCCTTCTCTTGAGGTTTTGAGGGATGAAAAGCTGAACACTTCCATGGGATGGTGTGGACATGCACTGTGATACCGATGGTGGTGGTGATGCTGTCACATGCTCTTTTATCGGGCCGGCAGGTGGCCCTGTTTTTCTTGAGCAGGAGTAATAAGTCAAGACTGCAGGAGGAGGCTCAAATCTCTAATGCTTCTTAAGGTGTGTACTCCACTACACCTCGGTCTTGAAATTCTGAACATGTGCACTAGGCCTTCCATGTACTCATGCTCCAACATAGCAAGTGTTGGGCATCAGTGCATTCAGTCTATTCCACTTCTGGGGCAGGTGGATATGCCATGGAACCACAGCCAGCAGAGTCCTCCAAAAACAGAAAACTGCTGCATGACTTGGGGCTCTGACTGCTTGTCTAATTTTCAAGGGGATGAGGTTGAAGCTGAATGACCATGGTCCCCAGGTGTAGCTGTGCACTTTCTGCAGAGGTCCAGGAAGAAGATAATACAGAACAGCCATATCCTCTCCCTGCATCAGCTATGCCACCATCAGCAGTTAAAATAGCATTACCACAGCCACATATACGTCCCCTATTTGATGTTCTCCTCGTTTTTGGAAGAATTTTTTCTAAAGACTACTCACAAAGAGATGGCAGAAGAGTAAATTTATTTATTTGCAACACTACTAGAAAAGTTAGAATTTTCACATATTTCTGCTGAGAGTTATGTGAGGCCTTGTTCTTTTGTTGGATTAGTTGACGTTTTTATTGAGGTCATTTTATTTTACAACACATTTTTTGATTGCTTTCTATTTTGATTTTTGGGAGGCAGAATGAACAAAAACCATCAATTCAGTTATTGTTTTTTTTATGCTGTTTCACTTGTAAAATGATAAGCCTGCTATGAGTATATTTTTCGAGTCACTACAATTACAGTGATACCACATTTATATCTTTTTATGTTTTTGGTGTTTTTATACAATAAAAACTATTTATAGAAAAAATTATTACTTTGCATTGCTTTGTTCTAAGAGCTATTACTTTTATTTGTCTGTGGATAGAGCTGCAGGGTAGCTTGTTTGTTTCAGGACATAATGCTTTGAGAGACACCATTTTATGTACAATTGTATTTGACGGACATGTTAACTTAAGGTGTGTCCCACTAATTAGCATCACAGGTGTCCACAATCTTGAAATCAGTGAGTGGCCTGTATAGAGGCTACATATACACACTCACTGTGTCACTGTGCTGTTTGGTGACATAGTTTGTATCACACTCAACATGGACTAGATTGAAGTGAAGGAAAGAGTAGTCTCAGGAAATTAGAAAGAAAATTATAGACAAATTTGTTAAAGGTAAAAGTTATAAGACCATCTCCAAAGCAACTTGATGTTCCTTTGACTACAGTTGCATATATTATTCAGAAATTTAAGCTCCATGGGACTGTAGCCCACCTTCCTGGATGTGGCCACAGGAGGAAAATTGATGACAAATCAAAGAGACTGATAATACAAGTGGTAACAAGAGCCCAGAAAATCTTCTAAACAGACTGAAGTTGTACTTTAAGCTCAAGGAACATCAGTGTCAGATCACACAATCCGTCGTTGTATGCGCCAAAGTGGACTTCATGGGAGATGACCAAGGAGGACACCATTGTTGAAGAAAAATCAGAAAAATGCCAGACTGGAATTTGCCAAATTACATGTTGACAATCCACAAAGCTTCTGAGAGAATGTCCTATGGACAGATGAGACAAAAATGGAGCTTTTTGGCAAGGCACATGAGCTATATGTTCACAAATGGAAAAATGAAACATATCAAGAAAAGAACACTGTCCTTACTGTGAAACATGGAGGAGGCTCTGTTATGTTCTGGGGCTGCTTTGCTGCATCTGGCACAGGGTGTCTAGAATCTGTGCAAGGCACAATGAAATCTCAAGATTATCAAGGTAATCTAGAAAGAAATGTGCTGCTCGATGTCAGAAAGCTTGGTCTCAGTCGTAGGTCATGGGTCTTGCAACAGGATAATGACCCAAAACACACAGCTAAAAACACCCAAGAATAGCTAAGAGGAAAACATTGGACTATTTTGAAGTGGCCTTCTATGAGCCCTGACCTAAATCTTATTGAGCATCTTCGGAAAGAGCTAAAAGATGCCATCTGGAAAAGGAAACCTTCAAACACGAGACAACTGGAGCTCTTGAGGAGTGGGCCAAAATACCTGTCGAGAGGTGCAGAAGTCTCCTTGCCAGTAATAGGAATCGTCTGATTGCAGTGATTGCCTCAAAAGGTTGTGCAACAAAATATTAAGTTAAGGGTACTATCATTTGTGTCCAGGCCTATTTCATGTGTTTAATTTTTTTTAAAAATTCTCTAGATGCATAGTTGAAAAGCAATGTCTGATTTTCATTTGTTCATTTTCATTGATTTTTGAATTATTATTACTTTTGTCAGATTCAAGTTATTTCTGTGACAATTGTGGGTTTTCTGTCATTAAACGAGGGGTGCCAACAATTTTGACCACGTGTGTATATTCCTGATCGGTCGGGAAGTACTTCTGAACCATTATGTATCCCCTTCACCCCCAAGGGTGGTTTGCACGTTAATGACCGGGCCAATTTTTACAATTCTGACCACTGTCTTTTTATGAGGTTATAACTCTGGAACGCTTCAACGGATCTGCGCGATTCTGAGATTGTTTTCTCGTGACATATTGTACTTCACGTTATTGGTAAAATTTCTTCGATGTAACTTGCGTTTATTTTTGAAAAAAATGCAAATATGGCGAAAATTTTGAAAATTTTGCAATTTTCAAACTTTGAATTTTTATTCCCTTAAAACAGAGAAATATGTCACACAAAATAGTTAAGAAATAACATTTCCCACATGTCTACTTTACATCAGCACAATTTTGGAATCAAATTTTTTTTTCTTAGGAAATTATAAGGGTTAAAAGTTGACCAGCGATTTCTCATTTTTACAACAAAATTTACAAAGCCATTTTTTTTAGGGACCACCTCACGTTTGAAGTCACTTTGAGGGTCTACATGGCAGAAAATACCCAAAAGTGACACTATTCTAAAAACTGCACCCCTCAAGGTACTCAAAACCACATTCAAAAAGTTTATTAACACTTCAGGTGCTTCACAGTAGCTGAAGCAACGTGGAAGGAAAAAATGAATATTTAACTTTTTAGCCACAAAAATGATCTTTTACAAACTTTTTTTTTTATTTTCACAAGGGTAAAAGAAGAAAATGGACAGATAAAGTTGTTGTGCAATTTCTCCTGAGTACGCCAATACCCCATAAGTGGGGGAAAACCACTGTCTGTGTGCCCAGCAGAGCTCATAAGGGAAGGAGCGCCGTTTGACTTTTTCAAACTAAAATTGGCTGAAATTGAGATCGGACGCCATGTCGCGTTTTGAGAGCCCTGATGCGCCTAAACAGTGGAAACCCCCCACAAGTGACACCATTTTGGCAACTAGACCCCCTAAGGAACTTATCTAGATCTGTTGTGAGAACTTTGAATCCCCAAGTGTTTCACAAAAGTTTATAATGCCTGGGTGTGAAAAAAAAAAGAAACAATTTTCCACAAAAATGATTTTTTAGTCCCAAATTTTTGATTTTTCCCAAGGAAATTGGACCCCAAAAGTTGTTGGCCAATTTGTCCTGAGTACGCTGATACCCAATATGTGGGGGGGGAAACTGTTTGGGCGCACGGCAGGGCTTGGAAAGGAAGTAGTAACGTTTTGGAATGCAGACGTTGATGGGGGTCATGTTCCGTTTGCAGTGCCCCACATGAGCCTAAACAGTAGAAACCCCCCACAAGTGACCACATTTTGGAAACTAGACCCCCTAAGGAACTTATCTATAGCTTTTGTGAGCACTTTGAACCCCCAAGTGCTTCACACAAGTTTATAATGCCCGGGCATGAAAATAAAAAATCCTATTTTTTTCCCACAAAAATTATTTTTAGTCACTAATTTTTTATTTTCCCAAGGGTAACAGGTGAAATTGGACCACAAAAGTTGTTGTCCAATTTGTCCTGAGTACGCTGATACCCAATATGTGGGGGGAACCACTGTTTAGGCACACGGCAGAGCTCGGAATGGAAGGAGCACCATTTGACTTTTTCCAACCAAAATTGGCTGGAATTGAGATTGTACGCCATGTTGCATTTGGAGAGCCCCTGATGTGCCTAAACAGCGGAAACCCCCCACAAGTGACCCCATTTGGGAAACTAGACCCACTAAGGAACTTATCTAGATCTTTGGTGAGCAATTTGAACCCCCAAGTGCTTCACACAAGTTTATAACGTAGAGCCGTAAAATTAAAAAATCATATTTTTTCCACAAAAATGATCTTTTCACCCTAATTTTTATTTTCCCAAGGGTAACAAGACTCCAAAAGTTATTGTGCAATTTGTCCTGAGTACGCTGATACCCCATATGTGGGGGTAAACCACTGTTTGGGTGCATGGCAGAGTTTGGAAGGGAAGGAGTGCCGTTTGACTTTTTCAACGCAGAATTGGCTGGATGCCATGTCGTGTTTGGAGAGCTCCTGATCTACCTAAACAGTGGAAACCCCCAAAAGTGACACCATTTTGGAAACTAGACCCCTCAAAGAACTTATCTAGATGTGTGGTGAGCACTTTGAACCCCCAAATGCTTCACAGAAGTTTATAACGTACAGCCGTAAAATAAAATTTATTTTATTTTTTTACAAAAATGATGTTTTCGTCCCCAATATTTTATTTTCACAAGGGTAACAGGAGAAATTGGACCCCAAAAGTTGTTGTCCAATTTGTCTTGAGTACGCTGATACCCAATATGTGGGAGAAAACTACTGTATGGGTACACGTTGGGGCTCGGAAGGGAAGTAGTGACATTTTGGATTGTAGACTTTGTGTAAGGTTCTTTGTCTCTGTTGACATGTTCCTTGAAACTCAGTTTTCCGTCGGCCATTTTGCTTTCTGTCTTTCTGCAGCTCTTGCCCTCAGTTAATATGGAGTTTCCAGTTTTCATGTTCCCGCCCTGATTCTTCCCTCTTGCTTCTTAAGCAGCCTCAGCTGAACAATCAGTGCTCCTGAATCAAGCCTCAGTCAGTCTGTGACCTGACTCCTGGAAGCCTTGGACTTGTACTCCAGCTATTCCCTACTGAGGAACTTTGGAACACTTTTGGACTCTGGAAACCTGCTGTTTGGTGAATCCATGTTTGCAGAGGAATTACGGTACAGAGAAGAGATCCTGAACCTGCTTTGGAGATTTATTGTAGTGCTTGAAGTTACTCTGGCCTGCTGTGTCTCCTGTCGTTGTTCCTGCAAACTGTGTGAACTTTCAGCATGCTTGTATGAAGTAGTACAAGTCATTTCATTTCAACCTATGTCTCCTGTGTTTTCCTCGCACCCAAGCACAAGACGCTATAGGAACTGTACACT
The DNA here is from genome assembly GCA_033576555.1 of Oophaga sylvatica. Classification (NCBI taxonomy): domain Eukaryota; kingdom Metazoa; phylum Chordata; class Amphibia; order Anura; family Dendrobatidae; genus Oophaga; species Oophaga sylvatica. Next base: position 4,558 of record JARQOD010010380.1, on the reverse strand, counting down.
ATACATGACAAGATTCAGGAGCCAATGTTTAGTGTCTGCTGGGTCTGGGAAAGCCGTGTCTGCTGTGACTGTGGATATCAGATGTCCGTTTAATACCTTATGTGATGACAGTGGTTGTGACTTCTCACAACCATTCCAGGTGAGCGCATTCCCTTAAAATTTTACTCTGGAGTGTTACCACAGGTAAACACTATTGTTTTTTTTTTTTTTCCTTTCCTCTTCTCCTTCCAGCACTTCTGCCTTAAAAGATCTGGAAGATGGAGGCCCGCATAAAGGAACTTTGCGGAGTGACTGATACAATCCTTTCAGATGTACAGACTTTAAAAACCCGTTTTGCAAGCCTACAGGACCTCACTAATCATAATTTGCAAGTGTTTGGACAGACTACCCAGGAATTGCGAGCCAGGATTGAGGCTCTAGAGGAACGAGCCCAGGCTCCTGCCATAACCCCAAGTTCTGGGATCCCCAAATTACCTCCTTTTCGTTTTGGCGGTGAACGTGAGAAATTCAGGGGATTTATTAATCAATGCAATTTATTTTTCTCTGCACATGCTTCACAATTTCCCACTGAACGATCCAAAGTGCTTACTATAATCATGTTGCTTACCAATAAGGCTTTGATGTGGGCAAACCCTCTGATTGAGACTGAGGATGATTGTTTGAATCACCTTGATGCTTTTATTTCAGCCATGGGGCAGGTGTTTGATGACCCCAATCGAGGTGCAACAGCTGAAGCAGCCATGTTAACTTTGCGCCAAGGTAAGCGTTCAGTAGTCAATATGCCCTGGATTTCAGGAGATGGGCTCTTGATACCACTTGGGACACTTCCGCTAAAAAATCTATTTTTCGGAAAGGGTTGTCTCCACTGATTAAGGATGAACTTGCTAGTGCCGACCCTCCCACTGCGTTAGGTGACTTTATTAACTATTGTATCCGTATTGATGCTCGTCTGACTGAACGCAGACAAGAGAGATGGTTCGAAAATAATCGCACAAACCTTTTACTACCTCCCTCCTCAGCTAAGGAACCTTTGAGTAGGATCACAAGGGAACCAGAACCTGAACCCATGCAGGTGGACTCTTTACAAAGACGGGTTAGTGATGCACGCAAAGAACATCGTATAAAGGAAAATCTATGTTTCTACTGTGGTAAGTCAGGGCACTTCATTATAAACTGCCCCAGCCGTTCTCGTAAGACTACTGCAGCAGTCATTCACTGTGAGTGTTGCGAGAGGAGCTCTGTCATGTCCGAGCCTCAGGCTCCAGAGAGATCTGCTGCAAGAGATCTTGATTTCTCGGACTTAAACTCTGTTAGTTCTGGGGACGATGACGGTATAAACGCTGCAATTTTTCAAGTTTCCTCAGCGGTGTCCCAGCTGAGTTGTAAAAGAAACAATTCTCATTGCTTCCTTTCCATCAAACTCTGGGTTGACTCAGTCTGGGTGTCTAGCTCTGCTATGATCGACTCGGGAGCAAGTGGAAATTTTATGGATATCTCCTTTGCTCTGAAACAGGGGATACGTTCAGTGAAGAAGGCTACTCCAGTACAGATGGAGACTGTGGATGGCTCTCTACTGACTTCTGGACCAGTGGATCAAGAAACAGAGCCTTTGAGGGTCCTTATGGGTAAAGATCATCAGGAGAAAATGTCTTTTATGCTTATCTCTTCTCCCCACTTTCCCATTATTCTAGGGCTACCATGGCTGCAGGCGCAGAATCCTACGATTAACTGGGAGACCAAGGAATTACACTTTCCGGAGAAACAGATGAGTCAAGGAGTTTCAGCTTGCTCTGTTCCTAAAGGAACCATGTCAGTCCCTGAACTACCAGCTGTATACCAGGACTATGTGGATTTATGTGACAAGAAGAACGCTGATCAGCTTCCTCCTCACCGTCCATATGATTGTCCAATTGAATTATTGCCTGGAGCCGAGATACCTTTTGGTAAGATCTACCCCTAGCAGGGCCCGAGCTAAAAGCTTTGAAGGATTATATAGACGAAAATTTAGCCAAGGCTTCATACCCCCCTCTTCATCTCCCGCAGGTGCACCCATCTTCTTTGTGAAGAAGAAAGATGGATCTCTGAGACCCTGCATAGACTATAGGGAACTCAACAAGGTTACTATTAGAAACCGTTATCCATTGCCTTTAATCCCTGAATTGTTGGAGAGAGTGCGGCATGCCAAAATTTTCTCTAAACTGGATCTCCGTGGGGCCTATAACTTGGTCCGTATTAGACCTGGGGATAAATGGAAGACTGCTTTCAGGTCACGCTATGGACACTTTGAATATCTAGTTATGCCTTTTGGTCTGAGTACCCGCCCCAGCCACTTTCCAACACTTCGTGAATGATATCTTCAGGGATCTCCTAGATACATTTGTGGTGATTTATCTGGATGATATTCTAATTTTTTCTAACTCCACAGAGGAACATCATGGACATGTGAGAATGGTCTTAGACTGCCTAAGACAAAACCATCTCTACATCAAACTTGAAAAATGTGAATTCCATAGGACCGAAATTAAATTTCTGGGGTATGTACTATCTACGCAAGGGATTAGTATGGATGGAAGCAAGACCCAAGCCATCAAGGATTGGCCAATTCCTAGAAATGTGAAGGAGGTGCAGCGTTTCATCGGGTTTGCCAACTTCTATAGACGTTTCATTAAGAATTTTTCTGAGGTAGTGTCACCTATCACCCAACTTACCCGGAAACAGTCTAGGTTCTCCTGGACCCCGCAAGCTCAGGAAGCATTTTCCTGTTTAAAGGATAAATTTACCACCGCACCTATCTTAGTACATCCCAACCCCGAGCTTGCCTTCATAATAGAGGTGGATGCTTCAGACTGTGCCGTTGGAGCTATACTCTCTCAGAGAACAGGTGAGAAGAATGTCTTGCATCCCTGTGCCTTCTTTTCCAGCAGTTGTCTTCGGCTGAGAGGAACTACGATGTGGGCAATAGAGAATTGTTGGCCATTATTGCCGCCTTCAAGGAATGGAGACACCTTCTTCAGGGAGCTGCACAGCAAATAGTCGTCCTGACAGACCATCGTAACCTTGAATTTATCAGGTCGGCTAAGTGCCTGACTCCTCGCCAGGCTCGCTGGAATCTTTTCCTAAACCAATTTAATTTTGTCATTTCTTATAGACCAGGATCGCGCAATGGAAAGGCTGATGCACTCTCTAGGATTCATTCAGCAGAGACACGTCCACTTACTCCTCCTAAGACTATTCTTCCTGACTCTAGATTCCTGGGAGTGATTCATAATCAAGACCTACTTAAGGACATCAAGGAAGCATACCATGCGGATTCTTTGTTGGCTCAACCCCCAAGGGACGTAAGTCTTGTCTTTAAGAATGGTGTGTGGATTCAGGGACAACGTCTGTATATACCTGAAACAGTCAGATTGAGAGTATTGCAACTCATCCACGATTCCAAGATAGCCGGGCATAGGGGAATTCTAAAGACACAAGAATTTCTTTCTCGTTTCTTTTGGTGGCCCACTTACAGGAAAGATGTCTTAAACTATGTCACTTCATGTGAAGTCTGTGCAAGATGCAAAACACCTCCCTCCTCACCAACTGGTCTGTTGCAACCTCTTCCCACCCCGTCCCGCCCGTGGGGATCCATTTCTATGGACTTCATTGTGGAGTTACCAACCTCTAAAGGGAAGAACACCATTCTAGTGGTGGTTGACCGTCTAACAAAGGCAGCTCATTTTATCCCTTGTGTCGGCTTACCCACTGCAAAACAGACATCAGACTTGATGATTAAGAATGTGTTTCGCTTACATGGAGTACTGGATGAGGTCATTTCGGATCGAGGGGTGCAATTCACTTCAAGGTTTTGGCAAAATTTCTGTGCAGCATTGGACATTAAAGTAAACCTTTCTTCTGCTTTTCATCCCAGACTAATGGACAGACAGAAAGAAACAATCAGACCCTGGAGCAGTATCTCCGCTGTTCTATCTGCCACCTACAGGATGATTGGGTGGATCTACTTCCACTGGCTGAGTTCTCTTATAACAACTCTCAGAGCGCCTCCACTAAGCAGTCTCCTTTTTACTCCAATCTAGGTTATCATCCTAACATTCTTCCTCGATTTCCCATAGATACGCCCTTGCCGGCAGTGGCTGAAAGAATCACTTCTTTACAAAAGAATATGGATCTTCTAAAGGAAAATCTAGAATTGGCTCAGGAAAGGTACAAGAAAGCAGCAGATAAATTTCGTAAACCTGCACCAGCTTTCAAGGTAGGAGATTTGGTCTGGCTGTCAACCAGAAATCTTAAATTAAAGATTCCATCGTCTAAATTGGGACATAAGTACATTGGACCTTATAAGATCAATTAGATTATAAGTGCTGTTGCTTGTCGTCTTCAACTGCCCAGAACTATGAGAATCCACCCTGTCTTTCATGTATCCCTACTAAAGGCTGCAACACCCAATACGTTTCCTGGACGTTCTTCTCCTTGCCCTGACCCAGTGCTGGTCGATGGTCAGGAAGAATTTATGGTGGAAAGGATTCTAGATTCCAGGTTGTACAGAAATCAGTTGCAA
>JARQOD010010379.1:0-27588 GCA_033576555.1 Oophaga sylvatica | reverse complement strand
CAGTGATGCATCGGGCCCTCTCCCTCCCCGGTATATCCGTTTTCCCCTAGATTTTGGGGTCATGTGATGCATCAGAGCCCCCACCTCTCGGTCAACCCCGTTTTCCCCATGATAATGAGGTCATGTGATGATCGACCCTCTCACTCTCGGTTACCCCCGTTACCCCATAGATAATGAGGTCAGTGAGACATCAGAGCCTCTCCCCCTTCCGGTTATCCCTGTTTTTCCCCATAGAATGGTCAGGATGACTCAGGCCTTCACCTCCCCGGTAAGTGGAAGATTATCTCCAGGGTGAGGTTTTTATCCTCTCGCCATTTTGCCTCTGTCTTTTCCCCCTGACCTTAATCAGGAAGTTTCCCCGCGAGCGTTATCAGCAGGGACCCTTTATTATAAGAACCTAAAAGGAAAAAACAATGAAAAACATCATCTATATATATAAAAAATTGAAGTGGTGTATCCCCAACCAATCACCGAGCACTTTATTTCACCCCAGATGTTTAAAAAAGCTGAGCTGTGATTGGGGTTTCTAGAGCAACAGTTTTCTCATCCTCGACAACACCTCACGACAGTGAGGGTGGTTCTGACCTCAGGGACAGGATGGTGGGAAATTTTAAGTGGGGGTTTTTTTGGGGGGGTTTTTTTCCCCCCGGGGTTTTATAAAAGTATTTTTATTTTAATTTTTTTATTAACTAACCCTAGTTACATGCCCGGGCCCCCTTTTTAGGGTTTTGTAAATAAAAAAAGGGAAACGTGTTTAAAAAACTAAACCCCATTTTCCATTCCCGGGGCCTCGCCTGTGGTGGCCCCTGCTTTCCACTGTGTGCAGGCTTTCCGTTTCTATTTAACTTAGTGTTTTTCTGGGATTTATGGTGCCCCCCAGCAGGGAATCATGTCTTTCTGCGGTACTGGTTCGTGTGGTCGCTCTCTGGGTCGCCTTTTTTGGGGGGCAAATCCCTTAACCCCCCGCGTTATTTTCATGCCCCGTTATAATTTGGGCACTGACAGGGCTCTGCTTTTTCATTCCGCATCTTTCAGTTGTGTTTCCGCTTTGTCTTGCATTCTTTCCGGACTTTGACCTCTGGTTTTTTACTTCTCATCCCCTATTCTCGCCCCGCCGCTCCCCGGCCAGCGCCACTCCCTGCCCTAATCCAGGGGGCCCTCCTTTTCCCCCGTCAGGGATTATATTAATAGGCCGGGTTTCCACTTAGTACCTTTCAGGGGGGGGAACAGCCGCGATAATGGCGAGAACAAAAAGGTTTGGAGCGGGGCGAACAGGGAGTCACACGTGAAACACAAGGACCGCTCCCGATCTGTCACGTGGGTGGGAAGGGGGGCGTTTTAGTGATTTGGAGAGTCCGGTACCGGTTGTATGGTCTGGGTTTTCCCTTTAAAAGTGCTTGTGGGGCTTTTTTTATCGCTGGCCCGCAGTTCACCTTTTTTTTTTGGGGTTTCCGCTTTATCCTTTCTTTAGTCTGTTTGGGTTAACTGGTTTTTCCTTTTTTTTGTCGCCCCAACACCTTCAGGGCGGCTTTATATCTTTCCCCCGGGTTTATAGATGGTGTATTTTCATTTGGTGTCCGCATACTGCTATGTTTTTGCCGTCAGGTGACCGTGGGGGTTTTCTCTTGGCTGTTTTTTTTCCCGCACCCTTTTTCTGTTTCTGTTTGCAGAAGCGGCTACTCTCCAGCAGTTTTGGACTTTTCTTTCTTTTGTGGGTTTTTTTTTTTACCACCGGGGGCTCCTTCTAGCCCCCCCCTTAAGTAGGGAATTTACACCTGCTCGCCCTCTGGTTCTCAAGGGGGAATGGGAAGCCCTGCGGCCTTTTAGGCAGGAAGGGCGAGCGGCCTAGTTTTTTTGATGTTAGGGGTACTCCATCAAAGGAACGCTAGGGCAGAATTTCGTCTGTACAAGCACCGCAGGGTCAGCGCATTTTTTTGTTTTTTCCCATTTACCCCTGTGAGTTGTTACACAATCAGAATACGGGTTTTGGGAGGGAATGAGGACATGGGGCCCCAATTTGAGAGGTCTGGAAGAGGAAACACTGGGCTGCTGGACAGGGGCCCCCAGGGGCACATGAGGGCCTTTTCTAGGGGGAAGGGGGCAGGAGCCCTGAGGGGCCCCCTGAGGCCATGTCATAGGGAGGAAGGTCAGGGCCTGAGGGCCCCACTGAGGCCATGTCATGGGGGAAGGTCAGGAGCCTGAGGAGCCCATGAGGCCATGTCATAGGGAGGAAAGGGACAGGAGCCCTGAGGAGCACCCTGAGGCCCTGTTAGGGAGGAAGGTACAGGAGCCTGAGGGGGCCCATGAGGCCCTGTCATAGGGGAAAGGTACAGGGCCCCGGGGGGCCCACTGGGCCATTCATAGGGGGGAAAGGTACAGGAGCCCTGAGGAGCCACTGAGGTCTGTCCCTAGGGAGGAAGGTACAGGGGGGACCTGGGGGCCCCCCTGAGGCCATTCATAGGGAGGAAGGTACATGAGCCCTGAGGGGGGCCCCACTGGCCATGTTGGGAGGAAGGTACGGAGCCCCCGAGGAGCCACACCCGAGGCCTGTCATAGGGAGGAAGGGACAGGAGCCCTGAGGACCCCACTGAGGTCATGTCAGGGAGGAAGGTTTCAGGGGGCCCTGAGGGGCCACAGAGGCCATGTCATAGGGAGAAAGGTACAGGAGCCCGGGGGGGGCCCCAAATGAGGCCAGTCATGGGAGAAAGGTTACAGGAGCCCCCCCGGGGGAGCCCCCTAAAGGTCTGCTGGGGGAAGGTAAGGAGAACCCGAGGGGGCCCAAAGAGGCCATTCATTGGGGGAGGGGGGGTTTAAAGGGCCCCCAGGGGCCCCCCTGAGGCCCTGTCATAGGGAGGAAGGACAGGAGCCCGAGGAGCCACACTGAGGCCATGTCATAGGGGAGGAAGGTAAGGGCCTGAGGGGACATGAGGCCCTTCTAGGGGGAAAGGGACAGGAGCCCCGGGGGCCACACTGAGGCCTGTCATGGGGGAAGGTAAGGGCCCTGAGGGCCAATGAGGGCCCTGTCATGGGGGAAAAGGACAGGAGCCCTGAGGGCCACATGAGGCATGTCATAGGGAGGAAGGACAGGAGCCTGGGGGCCACACGAGGCCCTGTCATAGGGAGGAAAGGTACAGGAGCCCTGGGGGGCCCACACTGAGGCCATGTCTTGGGGGAAAGGTACAGGAGCCTGGGGGGGCCCACTGGCCATGTCATGGGAGGAAGGCAGGAGCCTGGGGGGCCCACACTGGGGCCCCCATGTCATAGGGGGGGAAGGTACAGGAACCCCCATAACCATAGGAGAAACCTGCACACACCCTGACACACACTGACCCCCAAAAGAGGGAAAAGCCTCACCTGCCACACACAAAACACATCCTATAACACTATATAACCATAGGAGAAACCTGCATACACCCTGACACACACTGACCCCCCAAAAGAGGGAAAAGCCTCACCTGCCACACACAACACACCCTATATACACTATATAACCATAGGAGAAACCTGCACACACCCTGACACACACTGACCCCCCAAAAGAGGGAAAAGCCTCACCTGCCACACACAACACACCCTATACACACTATATAACCATAGGAGAAACCTGCACACACCCTGACACACACTGACCCCCCAAAAGAGGGAAAAGCCTCACCTGCCACACACAACACAACCTATATACACTATATAACCATAGGAGAAACCTGCACACACCCTGAACACACTGACCCCCAAAAGAGGGAAAAGCCTCACCTGCCACACACAACACACCCTATACACACTATATAACCATAGGAGAAACCTGCACACACCCTGACACACACTGACCCCCCAAAAGAGGGAAAAGCCTCACCTGCCACACACAACACACCCTATACACACTATATAACCATAGGAGAAACCTGCACACACCCTGACACACACTGACCCCCCAAAAGAGGGAAAAGCCTCACCTGCCACACACAACACACCCTATATACACTATATAACCATAGGAGAAACCTGCACACACCCTGACACACACTGACCCCCCAAAAGAGGGAAAAGCCTCACCTGCCACACACAACACACCCTAAACACTATATAACCATAGGAGAAACCTGCACACACCCTGACACACACTGACCCCCCAAAAGAGGGAAAAGCCTCACCTGCCACACACACCACACCCTATATACACTATATAACCATAGGAGAAACCTGCACACACCCTGACACACACTGACCCCCAAAAGAGGGAAAAGCCTCACCTGCCACACACAACACACCCTAAACACTATATAACCATAGGAGAAACCTGCACACACCCTGACACACACTGACCCCCCAAAAGAGGGAAAAGCCTCACCTGCCACACACACCACACCCTATATACACTATATAACCATAGGAGAAACCTGCACACACACTGACCCCCCAAAAGAGGGAAAAGCCTCACCTGCCACACACAACACACCCTATATACACTATATAACCATAGGAGAAACCTGCACACACCCTGACACACACTGACCCCCCAAAAGAGGGAAAAGCCTCACCTGCCACACACAACACACCCTAAACACTATATAACCATAGGAGAAACCTGCACACACCCTGACACACACTGACCCCCCAAAAGAGGGAAAAGCCTCACCTGCCACACACACCACACCCTATATACACTATATAACCATAGGAGAAACCTGCACACACCCTGACACACACTGACCCCCAAAAGAGGGAAAAGCCTCACCTGCCACACACAACACACCCTATATACACTATATAACCATAGGAGAAACCTGCACACACCCTGACACACACTGACCACCCAAAAGAGGGAAAAGCCTCACCTGCCACACACACCACACCCTATATACACTATATAACCATAGGAGAAACCTGCACACACCCTGACACACACTGACCCCCCAAAAGAGGGAAAAGCCTCACCTGCCACACACAACACACCCTAAACACTAATAACCATAGGAGAAACCTGCACACACCCTGACACACACTGACCCCCCAAAAGAGGGAAAAGCCTCACCTGCCACACACAACACACCCTATATACACACTACTATACACACAATAAGACATGCTCCGCAGCACAGCTCCATGACTTCATGCCCTTTTCACAGCAATCTTGACGGCTCCATGAAAGTTTATGCCCTTAGAAATTTTTCGGGTCCATGGCAAGTTCCATGTCCTCCCCCCCCACACAAACACCCCACCCAACCTAAACCATCCCCCCCAAACATATAACTATTTACACTTATATACAGAACATCACATTAACAGACCGACCACACAAAACACCACATTACATGACTTTACTTTACCCACAACATTTATAAACATTTACACTATACACTGACCACATAACTTGCAAGGCCCAAGTTCAGCGCCTGCAGCCCAATATCCATTATTTCCTGAATTTACAAAACAAAAAGCTAAATGTGCCACACACCAGCCCACCACCGGGAAACTGGAGTCCTAAGAGGCCCCATCCCTAACCACCAACACACGCACCCTGTCCCTCACCAACTAAATCTGACCCTAAAAGAAAAGAAACTGACCCTAACTATCCCTACCTGCCCCTACCTATCCCTACTCTACCTAGCTTATCAAAACTATCTAGCTATCCCTAAACTGGCCCTCCCTGTCCCTATCTGTCCCTACTTTTCTCTCCCTCAACACCCACACCACCTTATCTCACCCTACCAACAATCTCACACAGACCAGTTCTCCCTAGGGCACGTTAAAGGAGAAACCCCTCCAAAGCCAAGAGGCCCTCCTCGCACCCAGCCTCTCGAACTCCAAAGAGCGCACCTTCCCCAGGTCACCCAAGATGTTTCTAACCACCTCATCCTGGGGGAGGACTTTCCACTGTGTGGAAACTAAACTCCGTGCACTCCAAGTGTGGAACCTAATGACTACACTAACTAGGAATAAAGTGCTCCGTTCTCGGCCACCCAGGGATCTGAATGCCCCATAAGCCCACTCCGGATAAGAAAGGGACGCCAGCCTAGACCAGCCTATGGAAGCACCCACCCTGTTGTAGACCCCTGTATTAAAGGGACACTGAAGGAGGAAGTGCTCCATGCTTTCCAACATGTCGCCACACTCCTCACGGGGACAACCCCGATCATCAGAGCTCCTGCACTTCAGGTTGTCCCTTACGTACAGCCTCCCATGGAAGCAGCGCCAGGCCAAGTCCCAAAACTTCAAGGGGATCCGCTTGGAATTTAATAACCCAAGCCCAACCTCCAGATCCCGGCCTGGGCAATCCTTGAGCACCAGGGGCTTCTGGAAATGGGTCAACAGAACCCTGCTGTCAAGGAATTTCCTCGACATGGTCCTGATTTCCCACATTCCCAGACCCCACCGGCGGATCACCTTCAGAACCGGGGTAGCATAAGCCGGAGATGTCCCTGTGGTGTGCGCAGGTCCTTCACCTGCCCTCCTGTCTCCCATTCCTGGAAGAAAGGCCGAAACCAACCTCTTCAGGAGAATACCCACGGAGGAGCCCTCTCTGAATAGAGGTTGGCAACATTGATCTTAAAGGGTATGCCACACTAAACAATATCGCTAACGGGATCGCTAAAAAACGTCACTATTTAGCGATCCCGTTAGCGATGTTGTTGTGTGCGGCAGCTTCCAGCGACGAGCTTCCTGCTGTGATCTCGCTCGTCGCTGGAATCGTTCCGGACCCTATTTTCTCGTCGGCGCTCCCGCTGGGTAAGTATATATCGCTAGTGTGGCACCTTTTCTTAGCGATTTAGCGGTACTTTTGTACCGCTAAAGTCGTTAAGAAGATCGCTAGCGGCGATAGCGTCGTTAACTATATCGCTAAATGTGGCCGCATTTAGCGATATAGAAAAAATCCCGCTAGCGATCTCATTAGTATGCAACGCTAACGAGATCGCTAGCGGGATAGCTTAGTGTGGCAGTACCTTTAGAAAGGTGTTTATCAGAAACACCACCGGGTTGACCATACCCAACCCACCTAGTCTCCTCGTGCGGTACGTGACCTCTCTCTTAATTAGGTTAAGCCTGTTCCTCCATAACAGCTGGAAGAACAGGCTATAGACCCGTGTCCAGAGAGGTTGTGGCAAGACGCAGACACTGCCCAGATATATTAACAAAGGAAGCAGAAAGCCTTTGGCCAAGTTGACTCTTTACCTCAGGGTTAAAGACCAACCCTTCCACTGGTCCACCTTTTGGGCGGTGATCTTAAGTCTGCCCTCCCAATTTTGCTGGGGGTAGTCCCCAGGGCCAAATTCGATGCCTAAGATTTTGGCAGAGGTCTGAAGCCCTGGAAGGGTGTCCGGGAGATCAAAACTAGGATCTCCCCCTCCCAGCCAGAGACTTTCGCACTTTTCCCGGTTGATCATGGACCCGGACGCCTCCGAGTAGTGCTCGACCTCAGACATGACCCAATCCGCCTCCTCTCTCGAGGACACAAAGAGGGAGACGTCGTCAGCGTACGCTACCACCCTCATGAGTGGCCCCCGGCTCCGCCCGGTCCATCCCGACTCCCACCAATGGTCCACGATCTACCCTCCTCAAGAAGGGATCGATCGCAAACACGTATAAAAGTGGGCTCAGAGGACAACCCTGGCGGACCCGGAACTCACCTCAAAAGGATGACCAACCCAACCGTTCACGAGTGGAAAAGTCTCAGCCCCCTGGTATAAGGTCTCTAACCAATTTACAAACCTCCCAGGCAGACCGTACCTCAAAAGGACAGACCAGAGGTACTCGTGATTCACCCTGTCAAAGGCCTTCGCTTGATCTAAGGACAGCAAGTACCCCTTCCAGTGACCCGCCCTGCCTTGCTCCACTGCCTCTCGGACACCGAGCACAGCACTAAAAGTACTGCGGCCTGGAACAGAGCAGTGGAGATGAGTCGCACCACATGGATGTGGGTACCAGGGCTATGGGACACTCGGCACCGAGCCCATGGAAGTCTATGGGGATGTCACTGGCAGCAGAGCTCGGTCCGTGGCCCTGGGCGCACATACAATGGGGATATATTTACAGGGGATTGTAGTAATAGTTGTTCGTGACGCCACCTGTGGTTTCTGATCAGATAGACCAGCGCTGCAGTGTTAATCTTCTGAGGGGATGTTATTAGGCAGCTTGATGTTAAGTCCCCCACAGGTGGGACTGTTCCCTCAAAGTCAATGGTGTACAGGGTGCGGATAAGAAGTCAGTCACACACAACTCAGTCTCTTTCCATACCTTTACTGATGTTGTTGGCAGGTATGTCCCGGGAAGCTGGTCAGGTTGGAGAATGCACATTCAGGGGATTGCTGAGCAGGTTTAAGGCCTCCTTTCTCCTTGAAGTGTATGTGAGTCCTAACTTGCATGAAGTCAAGTTTAACTCCTACTGTAACAGCTACGCCCGGCTGACATTGTGGTAGAGTCTTCTCCGTCTCTGATAATCAGATGTTGGAAAGAACGAAGTCCTCTATGCAGTGCACTTGCTAAAAGTCCTTGTTCTCCCTGACTCCAGTTACATATCAATGCTTAGGGCTACCTTCTGTGACTTGAAGTCCAGCAAGGATTCCGGTGTTTCTTATTACTAGCCGTGAAGTACTAGCAATGCTTCGGACCCCGGTGTCCTGTTAATTAAGTGAAGGTGATCTGTCACCTTGGTCACTTGTCCTTCTTTCTCCACTCACCTGTCGCCCTGCTCTTGCCCTTAACATAAGCACGGGTAGCAGTAGGTGTGGTTGTCAGTTGTTCTTCCAAGCTCACTGATTGTTCTCAGTTGCCTCGTTGTTATAACTGCTGTAATCCCTTTCCTTCTTTCCTTCAAAGACTCTGTCCAAAGTGGCTATCAGGAACTCTGTCAACTGATTTCATGCTCGCTCTGAGAGTCACTTTCCACGTTCTTAGGGAACACAGGCAGCTTGTTCTGAGTAACAGCTTCAGATTCAAATGTAGCTCTGACTAGGCTAGAGTGATTCCTTCCCACTCGTACTAGCCTCCACTTCAGTACAAAAATGAACTACCTGAGCTCTGTCAGGAATCAGTCCTTCTCTCCTCTCCCTCCTAGACTGAACTGCTCTGTCCTGAGACAGCAAACTGATCTGATCTCCCTCTCTACCATTCCATGTCTAGCTCAGACTGAGCTCTGACTAGAATCCCTCTACTGCTACGTCACACTAACTTAAATAGTCTAAGTTGCCCTCTGGTGGCAGTGTTGGAAGTGTGTAATGTGAATGAATATCAGGCTTCACAATTACCTTATCTGTGCACTCTCCTGGAGACATGTGTACCAAGCGCAGCTGGGCCACACATCCCCCCCTGGTTAAACTCAGCACTCCCGGGCTGAAATAGAAAAGAAAAATATTTTTGTTTTGCATATAACATCAACATTTAACTCATCCCTTGTGGGAGGTAAGGACTCTTCAACGTTACAATTTGTACATAGGTCAGTAGAAAATTATCAAAACATTTTTTTTTCACATAAATATATAAGACAAGATTCTTGTGGAGGACCCGCACCAAAAACCTCCCACGTGGGTCCTGGGTGGGCTGCAGGACTTCTGAGCTGCAGACCTCACTCTAGGCCACACCATACGGGTTTTTCTTCAGAGGTAGTAATGCTTTTGTAAAACCAAGATGGGGCACCGAAGTGCGAACTATTTACAATGAAAGTTTTTGGGCTGGCACAGTCCACAGCCACGCAGTCCTTTGATAAAACCTTTTCAAGCTTAGAAAATCACATTTCTAATTACTTCTTTTAACTATTCCACATTACCCAACTGGGTATTCTATGCATACTATGCAAACATCATCACATTTGGCAATTAACATTATTAAACATTTATCATAATATTAATAAAGTGCAAATTTTTTTCAACTTTATACAAGTACAGTAAACCCTGTCTGGGTCCTACTGGTCTTCTTCTTTGCAGATTTCAATGACGTCTTCCGCTCCTGGGGCTGGAACGACGCGGTGCTCTTTTGATCGCATAACAAACAAGTCATGGCCTGCAATCAAGGTTTGCGTAGCTACAGTTCTTGTGTAATCCACTAGGGGCTCAACAGGTGCCTCTCTAGAATATAGATTCAGCTCCATAGGGGTCGCTGCTGCAGCATAAGATGCTGTACAAGAAGCAGGCTTGCTTAGTGGCTCCATTGAAGTCGCATCAGGCTTTTGTGATTTGGAGCAGGACTCAGAATATGACGCAGATTGCAATGCAGAAGCGACCGTGGGTTGCGATGCAGGTTGGGTCGCAGGATACGAGACGGGATATGATCTTGGTGCGGAAGAGGACGCTGGTTGCGATGCTGGTGCACGGCCGGGTGCTGCTGGTAATGGAGACTGAGACACGGCGACATGATGCACACTACCGGCGTCGGGGTCGCTGACACGGGTGACGTTTAAGGCGTACCACCCTTTAAGTCCCCAGTGCCGCGTATAGCTGACGATATCCCCGTTCACGAGATCTCTTCCCGGGTGACCAATGGGCAGATGGGACTCTACATCTCTGCGGCTGACAGACTCCTTGGTATAGGCCTGGCTCGTGGATGAAGCCCCAGCCCTTGCGGAGTTTAAAATCGCTCACGCACCCCTGACGCCGCGGTTCCCGGAGCGTACCTTTATTCCTCCGGACATTCTCCTTGTCGGCGAGGAACTCCTCCTGGTACCGCTGACGGAACTGCTGCACCTCTCTCTCCTCCTGCTGACGTCGCTTCTCCTGCTCGCTGCGTCCCCATTCGTTATCGGTCTGGATGTCATAAGTCACATCGTCCAGATACTCCATCACGTCCCAGTCGACCTCCATTATGGACGGCTGGCTTCCCTCCTGCGTCCCTACCGGGGAACTGCATTCTGCTGCGGCCTCCTGGCCTGGCTGGCACTCCGGTCTGGGCAGGGCCTCCTCAGCCTCCGTCTCTCCGACCGGATCATCGGTGGAGCCGGGATCAGCTCTTTCGGGGCCGGCCTCCGGTTTCTCATCAGCTGCTGACGGTGGTGGCACAGGGAGCACAGGTACTGGCTGCATTCCTGGGGGAGAGAGCATTGCGTCCCACAGCAGCCGCTGTTTCCGGGCACGCCAGCTTCTCTCCGTCTCTTCCATTTCTTCACGGCGCTGGATCATGTCCCTGAGCACCGCATTCACCTCCTCTAACTCCAGCATGATTTGGTTAGTGTCCCGAACTAGGGACGGCTCCGGCACAGGCAGTGGCTTTTCTGGGGAACGGGGCCTGCGCGCCGCCGCTCCTCCACACAGCGTCTCCTGTCCTTCCGCCATCTCTCTCCAGGCCAGACTGTGTTTTCCATCTGGAACAGCCTGGTCTCTTCCGTGGAGGCGGGATTTGCGCTTCCTCTTTTTGGCATAGAAAATGAAGAGGAGGCGGATCTCCTTAGCAGTGGGGCAGGCTCTCACATTATAGTAGCATTTAGAGAGGGCGCCCATCACTTTCGCGCCACAGGGGGGTACACGCCCACGAATGCACGCCCACCTTCTTCACCAGCGCCTCAGGGCGCGAATATGGCGGCAAAATGGCGGAAAATGGCGCACAAAATCTGCACACAGTCTTTTTGCACAAAACAGTCCAATTAGGCACACAGGACTCACATCCAGTAAGCTTCGCATCCTGTTCGTGACGCCAGGATGAGTCGCACCACATGTGATGTGGGTACCAGGGCTATGGGACACTCGGCACCGAGCCCATGGAAGTCTATGGGGATGTCACTGGCAGCAGAGCTCGGTCCGTGGCCCTGGGCGCTCATACAATGGGGGATATATTTACAGGGGATTGTAGTAATAGTTGTTCGTGACGCCACCTGTGGTTTCTGATCAGATAGACCAGCGCTGCAGTGTTAATCTTCTGAGGGGATGTTATTAGGCAGCTTGATGTTAAGTCCCCCACAGGTGGAACTGTTCCCTCAAAGTCAATGGTGTACAGGGTGCGGATAAGAAGTCAGTCACACACAGCTCAGTCTCTTTCCATACCTTTACTGATGTTGTTGGCAGGTATGTCCCGGGAAGCTGGTCAGGTTGGAGAATGCACATTCAGGGGATTGCTGAGCAGGTTTAAGGCCTCCTTTCTTCTTGAAGTGTATGTGAGTCCTAACTTGCATGAAGTCAAGTTTAACTCCTACTGTAACAGCTACGCCCGGCTGACATTGTGGTAGAGCCTTTCCGTCTCTGATAATCAGATGTTGGAAAGAACGAAGTCCTCTATGCAGTGCACTTGCTAAAAGTCCTTGTTCTCCTGACTCCAGTTACGTATCAACGCTTAGGGCTACCTTCTGTGACTTGAAGTCCAGCAAGGATTCCGGTGTTTCTTATTACTAGCCGTGAAGTACTAGCAATCCTTCGACCCCGGTGTCCGGTTAATTAAGTGAAGGTGATCTGTCACCTTGGTCACTTGTCCTTCTTTCTCCACTCGCCTGTCGCCCTGCTCTTGCCCTTAACATAAGCACGGGTAGCAGTAGGTGTAGTTGTCAGTTGTTCTTCCAAGCTCACTGACCTGTTCTCAGTTGCCTCGTTGTTATAACTGCTGTAATCCCTTTCCTTCTTTCCTTCAAAGACTCTGTCCAAAGTGGCTATCAGGAACTCTGTCAACTGATTTCATGCTCGCTCTGAGAGTCACTTTCCACGTTCTTAGGGAACACAGGCAGCTTGTTCTGAGTAACAGCTTCAGATTCAAATGTAGCTCTGACTAGGCTAGAGTGATTCCTTTCCACTCGTACTAGCCTCCACTTCAGTACAAAAATGAACTACCTGAGCTCTGTCAGGAATCAGTCTTCTCTCCTCTCCCTCCTAGACTGAACTGCTCTGTCCTGAGACAGCAAACTGATCTGATCTCCCTCTCTACCATTCCATGTCTAGCTCAGACTGAGCTCTGACTAGAATCCCTCTACTGCTACGTCACACTAACTTAAATAGTCTAAGTTGCCCTCTGGTGGCAGTGTTGGAAGTGTGTGATGTGAATGAATATCAGGCTTCACAATTACCTTATCTGTGCACTCTCCTGGAGACATGTGTACCAAGCGCAGCTGGGCCACACATCGAGCCCCCGAAAGGAGCCGGGGTGCAAACTTCACCAGCCGATTAAACAGCACTTTTGCCACAACCTTCCGGTCCACATTGAGAAGCGCTATGGGATGCCAATTCTCAATACGGGAAGAGTCCTTACCCTTTGATAAGAAAATCAGGGCTGACCTCCTCATTGAGCTGGGAAGAGCGCCCGAGGAAAGGCACTCATTAAACACCTCAGTCAAGAGGGGGACCAAGGGGTCACTAAAGGCCTTGTAAAACTCGGATGTTAAGCCATCCGGACCTGGCGATTTTTTGGGCCGAAGCCCATCAATGGCCAGTCTCACTTCCTCTTCCCTGATTGCCTCTACCAAAACATCAAGAGAGGGGTCATCTCCTGGCTCAGGAATGGTCTCAGCCAGGAAAGCCGACATCCCGTCTCGATCCAGATCCCTCTTTTCCAAGAGGCATGAGTAAAAGGATCTGACCACCTCCAGGATCCCTGATTTGGATCGGTTCAGGGAACCCGTACTGTTGATCAGTCCTGTCACCATCTTACAATTCACTGACATCTTACAGTTTCTGAAAGGGTCGGGCGAGCAGTACCTCAGGAAATCCCTCTAAAAAAACAAAGATGTGTGTGTGCCTATCATACTGACACCTTTTGAGCAAAGACTTCACCCTGGAGATCTCCTCACGGTCACCCCCAGTCGAGACGAGCTGCTCGAGTTTCCTCCTCAAGGCCTGATACAAGCGATGCCTGTTCAGACTCCTGAGGCTCGAGAGCTGACGGAAGAACCCCGCCACCCTCTCTTTGAAGATCTCCCACCACTCAGACTTACAGCTACAGAGATCCAGAAGGGGTACCTGGCTCTGAAGAAATTCCTCACAGGATTATCTCACTTCCGCTTCTTCCAAGAGGGATGAATTCAGCTTCCACAGCCCTCTTCCCATCCGGGGTGTCTCTGTAACATTCAGAGAAAAGAAAATTAAACAGTGATGGGAGAATTCCACCTCAACGGCAGACACTGCAGAAAAGATGGCATCCTCCTCAAAAAAAAACCTATCTATCCTAGACCTACAGCTACCTCTATGAAAGGTGAAACCCCCGTGACCTGGGGTGTGCCGGATGTGGACATCCACCAGGCGAGCTTAGCTAGCTATACTATTTAATGCTATACTATCATAAGCCAGGTGGCCTCTGGGGCCCCCCCTATCACGGGATCTCTCAATGGTGTTAAAATCCCCACCGAAGACCACCTGTCGGCTCGTAAAAAGAAAGGGCTTGATCTTCATGAAGAGACATTTGCGGTCCCACCTGGATTGTGGACCTTAGATGTTTATGAGCCGAAGCTCCTGTCCCCTCATGAAAACGTCTAAGACCAGGCACCTCCCCATTTCTATCTCAATAACCCGTCGGCATTCCACCTCCGCGGTCTTAAAAAGGACCGCCACCCCGCTATACGGCTCGGCCGCAAGAGACCAGTATGAGGGCCCACACCTCCACTCCCTCCTAGCTTTATGGATGGCCCCCATGTCTGTTCGTCTGGTCTCTTGCAAAAACAAAATTTCAGCCTCAAATCGGGTGAAAAAATCAAAGGCCGCAAATCTGGCCGCATCTGACTTAATACTGGCGAATTAATGGACGCCAGAGTCAACGGGGTGAGTTCCGCCATCATGGGTGATTGGGTTAGATGGCCTTCTTCTTCCTCATCCCGTCTTCCCCATCTTTCCCCTCCGAAGAGGGGTCTGATCCCTTCCGTTTCAGGAAAGACGAGGTATCCATCCCCATGGTCTCCTTGCCTCCGGGCTCCAAGTCTGTCCCCCCCAGAGGAAACGCGTCCCCTGGGGAACGGACTCCGCCATCCCCTGAAGGCCCCCCAGATGCCGCCCCCGGCCCCTCGCCCCTGACCCCCGTCTCAGCAGGGTCGTCGAGGGCTTGGTACCGGTTGGAGAGGGTGATCAGAGGGGAGCCGGTGAGCCCTTCCGTTGGCATACTTACGGTCGGGGGAGGAGGTTTGGAAGGCTTGACCACCTTCTTCTTCCTCCTTCCGGTACGCTTTTTATCACCCCTCTCTACTGTAAGCTGATCCGTGACCTCCTCATCCACACTTTCATATTGGGAGGAGTTGTCGGAGTCAGTCAGGTTTTCCTCCCTCTCCATCCTCCTGATCTCCTCGCATACCTCTTCCTCCCCCAGGGCCTCAGAGACACCGGCCACCAGCCTAGAGGGGGGGGCAGGTATCACCCCAGTTGCCTGAGGCTCTCCCCGCCCCTCACCCCCGTGGCGCTTTTCCTGTCTCCTCTGGTAAGAGGGACCTCTATTGGCCTTGTCCTTCCTCACTGGCCCCTTAGTCCCTCTCCCGCCACCACCACCTGCCACAGCAGAGCTCGCGCCGCCAGGGGTTGCCCCCTCACGGTCTCCCCCCACCGGGCCTGAAGCGGCATTGGTAAAGGAGCGAGGGCAGCGGCTAATACGGGTGACCTAGGTCACCACACAGGTGGCACCGAATGTCCTTGCAAGATGCGGCGAGATGACCTACCCCACCACACAAGGCACATTTCTGCACCTTGCAGCTTGCGCTGAAGTGGCGGGGATCACCGCACTTGTGGCAGACCTTCGGCTGCCCCTGGTAGAAGACCAGGATCCTGTCCCTCCCTAGGAACGCCGAGGAAGGGATGTGGGTGACGGTACCCCCTGAGACCTTCAACTTCATCATGAAGGTCCAGCCCCGCGACCAGATACCGAACTCGTCCCGATTTTTTTTGGGGATGTCCTTGACTTCCCCATAACGGGAAAGCCACGTCATGATGTCAACGGCGGAGAGTGACTCGTTACAAGTCACCACGGTCACTCTCTTAACGGCATTTTGGCGAGACAACGCCTGTATGGCGAAGTCTCGCCATCTGGGCTCCCCCTTCACCAGCTTGTAATTCGACCAGAAGAGCTCTAGCCCCTCCAGCCGGACGAAACTGATGTCGAAGAATAGAGTGGCCGAGGGATGGATCAGGGAAAAGATGTCCGTCGCCCTGAAGCCCATCTTCAGGAGGAGCTCCACCACCCTACTCCTGGGTGGGCAAGCTTCACCGCCCCTCCAACGAAGACGGACCACATTCCCCCTGGCCGGCCCTTGCCCGGCTGTCGGGAGGGACCAAATGGTTTCCCCATCCCTTCTATCTTGGAAGGCGGCCAGGCCATGTCTCTCCAACCAGAAAGACATGTCCACCTTTCTTCCCTCTACTTTGACCGACCGCTCTCCTTTTTTAAGGGCCTCCAGAAAACGGCGGTGCAAAACGCCATCCCCAGAGTCCGGAGGCAAGGAGACCCCCCGAGAACCCCTCAGAGCCCCAGCCGTGACCCCCGCAAAAGTACGGGGTCTCACAGCTGGGGGGCCAGATGGGCCAGCCCCTACCTCACCGCCCGTGCTTCCACTTACACCAACACTCACTCCCTCCGCATTCACTCCCACATCCACTCCCACATCCCTGTCACTCTGTCACGCTGTCTAGCAGATGTATAAATATATAATGTCAGTAATCTATTAAGTGGGACAACATACTATCTAACATATAAGTAGGTAACATTATCATGTATATATAGCATAGTATTACCTGACATAATATCCTGTGAGTCAATACTGAATCCTTTTCACGCTGTCTCTGGCTAGAGGTGGACCGGGGTCTATGCTGACCCTAAACTGGGGTCTTGACTAGTCCCTCTACCTGGAGGTACTGTTAATGGTACAGAGGTCCAGGCCACCAGCGTAAACCCTGTCTCCTACTAATCCCTGACCACTGTAATCTAGTCCTTAGAAGGACCCGGATTACCACCAAAGGGAATGGACAGGTAAAGGTTAACCAACAGTATAGACAAACGAGACAGACAGGGGATAAAGTAAATACTGTCTTTCATACAACATATAAACACAGAGGGAACACCAAAGGTCTAGGAGATAAACTATAAGCAAGGAGGGGATGAACAACAAAAGAGCTCTTAGCTTAAGTCTTCTCAGAACCGATCCTATCTGCAGTCTGTATGAATGCTTTCACCGGCATCTAACACCCAGACTGGCAGGGATATAAAGGAAGCTAATTAGAACATAATCAAAAGCAGCCGGGCGAGGCTGGACCTAGTCTTAGCAAATAGCTAGGTAAAATTAACTCTCTCATTACCAAACACAAAGTAACAGCAACTCAGCTGCGAGAAGTCAGAATGTGCAATCGCGACGATCCTCGTGGCGATGCACCCATGACACACTCATGTCACTCACCTCACTCATGAAAGAAAACCGTGAGCACAACCTGAATGAAACTGGTGCTTTAAAGTCTAGGTTCCCACACCGGGTACTAATAATGAAAAAAGGCTTAAGCACTCAACTTAAAAGGTTTATTAGTAGTATCTCCAAACGTTTCGGTCAGAAAAGACCTTCATCAGTGACTACTGTAATCATAATATAAACGCATAAGAATATGTACAAACAAAATAAGAAACATTGCGATAAATAAAGTATATACAAAAAAGTGAGACACGGGTCACAGGACGGACAATAGAAAAAACGGTGGGTCAGCTCTGAGTATACCAAGACAGTCAAAATAGTATCCAAGAAGAATGAATGGGTAATAGTGTCATACCTTATTTTTATATAGAAGATTGTCTCCTAAAAAGGGGAGAGGTGCGTGCCCCAAGGAAAGTGTGCTGCCTGGATAAGAGTATAACATGGTGAGCATATTATGCCACAGCTGTGAGTCTAATGTGACTAATCAAGTAGTACTTACTTAAAGACAAACGTAGCTTATAAGAATGCTGAGGAGATTGAAGAAAATGAGCAAATTTGAGTAAATAAGGAATATCTTGTGCTCCTAAACAAATGGTATCCGGTCAATATATATATATATATATATATATATATATATATATATTACCTCAGTAGAAATATCCAGTGACTGAGCTTGCGGTATAGTACTCACAGAAGGGAAAAATAGTGTGAAAAAAAAAGGGATTGTCAGAGTTGTCAGAGATTTTTTTTTTTTTCCCTCTGTTTCTCTGAATGCTGAGGAGGATTTTTTTTTCTCTCAATGGAGCTTGCACAGTTGTCTGGCCGTGTGGATCAGCTTGCCTCTGAAGGTCGGAGTATTGCTACCTATCTTGCAAGGTTGCCGGTTGTGGAACCTAGGATCCCCATGCCAGATTTGTTTTGGGGGGATCGAGCTAAATTTCTGAATTTCAAAAATAACTGTAAGTTGTTTTTTGCCTTAAAACCTAAGTCCTCAGGGAACGCAGCGCAGCAGGTTCAAATTGTCATCTCTCTCCTGCGCGGCGATCCTCAGGATTGGGCTTTTTCCCTGACACTTGGGGACCCTGTTTTGAGTAATGTCGATGCATTTTTTCTGGCTCTGGGGTTATTGTACGATGAACCTAATGTCACTGATCAAGCTGAAAAAACCTTGTTGGCATTAAATCAGGGGCTTGAGGACGCTGAGTTATACTGTCAGAAATTTCGTAAGTGGGCAGTCCTGACCAAATGGAATGATGATGCTTTGGCAGCCCTTTTTCGGAAGGGTCTGTCAGAGAATGTAAAAGATGTTATGGTGGGTTTCCCTGCTCCCTCTGGTCTCAATGATTCTATGTCATTAGCGATTCAAATTGACAGACGTTTGCGTGAGCGTAGAGGTATGCGTGGAATGGTGTTGCCTTGTGAACCAGCTTCTGAACCCATGCAGTGTGATAGAATGGATTCTGGGGCACAGCGTCATGAGTTTCGAAAACGCAATGGGTTATGTTTCTACTGTGGTGACGCCTCTCATGCTATTTCAGTCTGCCCTAAGCGGGGAAGACGTTTTGCACACTCAGTTGTCTTGGGTAGTGTTCAGACTAAATTTCTGTTGACTGTTACCCTGGTTTGCTCCCTGTCCACATTTTCTGCTCAGGCTTTTGTTGATTCGGGAGCAGCTATTAACCTGATGGATTTTGCTAAACGTTGTGGGTTTCCCTTGATACCCCTACGGAAGTCTATTCCCCTACTGGGGATTGATTCTACCCCTTTGGCTGAGAATAAACCCCAGTTCTCTACTCAGGTGATAATGAGGGTTGAACCTGATCATCAGGAGAGTTGCAAATTTTTGGTGCTGTTTCCCTTGGTTACAGTCTCATAATCCTGTTTTGGATTGGAAATCTGTGTCTGTAACCAGTTGGGGCTGCCAATGCGTTAATGCCAACACTCCTGTTTTTTCTGCCTCTCCCCAGGCTCAGGATGTTCCTGACTTTTTGACTGATTTTTCTGATGTGTTTAGCGAAAGTAAATCTGCATCCTTGCCTCCCCATAGGAGCTATGACTGCGCTATTGAATTAGTGCCTGGTAGTAAATTCCCTAAAGGTCGCCTTTTTAACTTGTCTGTACCTGAACATGACGCTATGCGGTCTTATATCAAGGAGTCATTGGAGAAGGGTCATATCAGACCATCCTCTTCACCCTTGGGTGCTGTTTTTTTCTTTGTGGCCAAAAAGGATTGTTCATTAAGGCCGTGTATTGATTATCGTCTCTTGAACAATATCACTGTGAAATATCAATATCCGTTACCCTTGATTTATGACCTGTTTTCCAGGGTGAAAAGTGCTACTTGGTTTACCAAGCTTGACCTCAGGGGGGCGTATAACCTTATTCGCATTAAGCACGGGGATGAATGGAAGACGGCATTTAATACCCCAGAGGGGCATTTTGAGTACCTAGTGATGCCCTTTGGGCTCACTTATGCTCCTTCTGTCTTCCAGTCCTTCATGAATGACATTTTCAGGGATTTTGTGGATACATTTCTGTTTGTTTATTTGGATGATATCTTGATTTTTTCCAATGACTGGGACTCTCATGTGAAACATGTTCGGACTGTGTTCCAGATTTTGAGAGAGAATGCTCTGTATGTGAAGGGATCGAAGTGTCTTTTTGGCGTACAGAGGATCTCATTTCTGGGATTCATTTTGTCCCCATCGGTTATTGAAATGGACCCGGTCAAGGTTCAGGCCATCTGTGATTGGGTCCAACCTACTTCATTAAAGGCTCTTCAGAGATTCTTGGGTTTTGCCAATTTTTATCGTAAATTTATTGGTAATTTCTCTGTTATTGTTAAACCATTGACTGATTTGACCAAAAAGGGTTCTGATGTGGTGAATTGGCCTCCTGAGGCAGTCTCTGCGTTTCAGGAACTTAAGCAGAGATTCACTTCTGCTCCTGTTCAACGGCAGCCTGATGTTTCTCTGCCATTTCAGGTGGAGGTTGATGCCTCTGAAATTGGGGCAAGTGCCGTTTTGTCCCAAAGAGATCCAGAGACCTCTAAAAGTAACCCTTGTGCCTTTTTCTCTCGAAAATTTTCTCCAACTGAACGTAATTATGACGTGGGTAATCGGGAGTTATTGGCCATGAAGTGGGCTTTTGAAGAGTGGAGACATTGGCTGGAGGGAGCCAAACATCAGGTTGTGGTCCTCACGGACCATAAGAATCTGGTTTATCTGGAATCAGCCAAGCGACTTAATCCTAGACAGGCCAGCTGGGCCTTGTTTTTCACACGTTTTAATTTTGTGGTTTCCTTTCTTCCTGGCACTAAGAATGTTAAGGCGGATTCCCTATCGAGGATATTCCTTGCGGACTCTCCTGAGTTATCTGATCCTGCTGTTATTTTGAAAGAGGGTGTAGTTCTTTCCGCCATCTCGCCCAATTTGAGACTGGCTCTGGAAGGGTGTCAGGAGGATAAACCCGAGCGCTGCCCTATTGGGAAATTGTTTGTCCCAGACCGGTGGAAAAAGAGTGTGATGTCTGAGATTCATTGTTCCGCATTGGCTGGTCATCCCGGAATTTTTGGTACCAGAGACTTGGTTAGTCGGTCTTTTTGGTGGCCTACTTTGTCTCGTGACGTCAGGGAATTTGTACAGTCCTGCGGGACTTGCTCTCGCTCCAAGCCTTGCTCTCGCTCTAGTGGTTTGTTGATGCCATTGCCTGTGCCCAAGAGACCATGGACCCATATCTCTATGGATTTCATTTCCGACCTCCCTGTTTCTCAGAGAATGACCGTTATCTGGGTGATTTGTGATAGGTTTTCCAAAATGATACATCTTGTGCCATTACCTAAGTTGCCTTCCTCCTCTGAATTGGTGCCTTTGTTCCTTCAGCACGTGGTTCGGTTACATGGCATTCCGGAGAACATTGTGTCTGACAGAGGAGTCCAGTTTGTTTCCAGATTTTGGAGGACATTTTGTTCTAAACTTGGTGTTCAATTATCTTTCTCCTCTGCTTTTCATCCTCAGACCAATGGACAAACCGAAAGAACAAACCAGACCTTGGAGACTTATTTGAGATTTTTTTGTGTCTGCTGATCAGGATGACTGGGTCTCTTTTTTGCCTTTGGCTGAGTTTGCTCTTAATAATAGGGCTAGCTCTGCCACCTTGATGTCTCCATTTTTCTGCAATTTTGGGTTTCACCCTCGATTTTCTTCGGGACAGGCGGAGGCTTCTGTCTGTCTGGGTGTTGACTCTGTTGTGGAGCGAATGCAGCAGATTTGGGACCAGGTAGTGGAGAGGTTGTCTCTCTCTCAGGAGAAGGCCCAACGGTTTGCCAACCGGCATAGGACTGATGGTCCTCGGTTTAAAGTGGGGGACTTGGTTTGGTTGTCCTCAAGAAATATCCCTATGAGGGTTGCATCTCCAAAGTTTAAGCCCAGGTTCATTGGACCTTATAAGATCATGGAGATTCTTAATCCTGTTTCCTTCGTTTGCTTCTTCCAGGGACATTAAAGATCCATAACGTGTTCCACAAGTCCTTATTGAAGAGGTTTGTCGAGCCAGTGGTTCCTATGGCTGCGCCTCCTGACCCTGTTTTGGTTGAGGGCAATCTGGAGTATGTGGTTGAGAAAATATTGGATTCTCATTTTTCTAGACAGAAACTCCAGTATTTGGTTAAGTGGAGAGGTTATGGTCAGGAGGACAATTCTTGGGTGTTTGCTTCGGACATCCATGCTAGGAGACTGATCCGTGCGTATCACAGAGCTCATCCTGACCGACCTGGTTGCCCAAGTGAGGGTTCGGTGACCCCTCCTCAAGGGGGGGGTACTGTTGTGAATGTGTTAGAAATGAATTCTGAGCGGGAGCTCCCTCTGGTGGTTACAAACAGTACTGAACCATTCAATGAAGATTGTGAAGATTGGCGATCAGGAGTTACAGACTGGTCTTATATAAGGGAGGTTCCCTCCCATCTTGGTTGCTGGTGATTAATTGTTCTTGTCTCATCTTTGATTCCTGTTCACTTTGTAGCCTGCTGTTTCGTGCCTGCATCTTCTGCTAACAGATAAGACATTTTCTTCTTTTTGTTTTTTGTGCTTGCTTTTTGCATTTTGTCCTGCACTTCTGTGGGGGTCTGCCGAGTCCCCTCCGGGGGCTTGTGCTCCTCTCAGTTTAGTTAAGCCACTGTTGTTTGTTCTTTTGCCTTTTCCAGTTTTTTCAGTGGCTGCTGTTTAGTTTTTGTTACACCAGAGAACTAATTTAGGTGGTAGAGGTCATGTGATCTCAGGTGTTTTTTTTAATTAGTAGAGTTGGTACTTTTCAGGGTTTTTTTGGGGTTGCAGTAAGTGTCCTTCCTATCCTTTTCTATTTAGGAAGTTTGGGCCCCAACTTTTGCTCATACTATTTTCTATCTGTGTCTGTATTTCCTCTTGTCTAACCGCCATTACATGTTTGGGGGCTTTCTATGTTCTTTGGGATCTGCTCCGGGGCAGATAGTTTTCCTCTTTCTGTCTTTAGGTGTAGTTAGCTTCTCAGGCTGTGACGAGGCGTCTAGGACCAACGTAGGTACGCTCCACGGCTGCCTTTAGTTGTGGTGGTTAGTCAGGGTACTGCAATCCCATAGATTCCAACCTCTCTGGTGTATTTCCTTTTTGCTTGCTCTCCTCAGCTACCAAATCATAACAGGTGAGGGTTCGGTGACTCCTCCTCAAGGGGGGGTACTGTTATGAATGTGCTGGAGATGGTTTCTGAGCAGAGGCTCCTGTTGTGAATGGGTTTGAGATGAGTTCTAAGCAGAGGCTCCCTCTGGTGGTTACAAGCGGTACTAGTGAGGATTGTGATGACTGGGAATCAGGTGTTACTGATTGGTCTTATATAAGGGAGTAATTTTCCCATCAGGGTTGCCGGTGATCAATTGTTCTGGTCTGAATCCTTCTTTCCAGTTTCCCTTGTAGCCTGCTGTGTCGTGTCTGCATCTCCTGCTATCAGATAAGACAATTTCTTATTTTGTGTTTTTGCTATATTTTTGCATTTGGTCCTGCACTTCTGTGGGGGCCTTCTGGGTCCCCTCCGGGGGCTTTTGCCCTCTCAGTTTAGTCCAGCCACTGTGTTTTGTACTTTTGCTTTTTCCAGTTTTTTCAGTGGCTGCTGTTTTTGTTACACCAGAGAACTAATTTAGGTGGTAGAGGTCGTGTGATCTCAGGTGATTTTGAAATTAGTAGAGTTGGTGTTTTTTCAGGGTTTTCTGGGATTGCAGTAAGTACCCTTCCTGTCCTTTTCTATTTAGTTAGTTTGGGCCCCAGCGTTTGCTCATACTATTTTCTTTCTGTGTCAGTATTTCCTCTTGTCTAACCGCCATTACATGTTTGGGGGCTTTCTATTATCTTTGGGGTTCTGCTCCGGGGCAGATAGCTTTCCTATTTCTATCTTTAGGTGTAGTTTCTCAGGCTGTGACGAGGCGTCTAGGACCAACGTAGGAACGCTCCACGGCTGCCTCTAGTTGTGGTGGTTAGTCAGGGTACTGCAATCTCATAGATTCCAACTGCTCTGGTGTATTTCCTTTTTTGCCTGCACTCCTCAGCTACCGTAACATAACAGTATCACCGGCCATAAAATTGTATGGTACTCACAGAAGGGAAAAAATATTTTGAAGGAAGAAAAGTTGTCAGATATTTTTCTGTTTGTTGCATTTTTTTTTTTTTTTTTCCCTCTGTATCTCTGGGTGCTGGGGAGGATCTTTTCTCCCAATGGAGTTTGCACAGTTGTCTGGCCGTGTGGATCAGCTTGCCACTGAGGTTCGGAGTATTGCTGCATATCTTGCTAGGTTGCCTGTTGTGGAACCTAGGATCCCATGCCAGATTTGTTTTTAGGGGATCGAGCTAAGTTTCAGAATTTCAAAAATAATTGTAAATTGTTTCTTGCCTTAAAATCTAAGTCCTCAGGAAACGCAGCGCAGCAGGTTCAAATTATCATCTCTCTCCTGCGCGGCGATCCTCAGGATTGGGCTTTTTCCCTGATACCTGGGGATCCTGTTTTGAGTGATGTTGATGCATTTTTTCAGGCTTTGGGGTTATTGTACGATGAGCCTAATGTCACTGATCAAGCTGAAAAAGCCTTGTTGGCATTAAATCAGGGGCTTGATGACGCTGAGTTATACTGTCAGAGATTCCGTAGGTGGGCAGTCCTGACCAAATGGAATGACGACGCTTTGGCGGCCCTTTTCCGGAAGGGTCTGTCGGATAATGTAAAGGATGTTATGGTGGGATTCCCTGTCCCCTCTGGTCTCAATGATTCTATGTCATTAGCGATTCAAATTGACAGACGTTTGCGTGAGCGGAGAAGTATGCGTGGAGTGGTGTTGCCTTGTGAGCCAGCTGCTGAGCCCATGCAGTGTGATGGAGTGGTGTCTGGGGCACAGCGTCATGAGTTTCGAAAGCGCAATGGGTTATGTTTCTACTGTGGTGATGCCTCTCATGCTATTTCAGTCTGCCCTAAGCGGGGAAGACATTTTGCACGCTCAGTTGTCTTGGGTAGTGTTCAGACTAAGTTTTTATTAACTGTCACTCTGATATGCTCTCTGTCCTCATTTTCTGCTCAGGCTTTCATTGATTCTGGAGCAGCTATTAACCTGATGGATTATGATTTTGCTAAACGTTGTGGATTTCCCTTGATACCCCTACAGAAGTCTATTCCTTTACTGGGGATCGATTCTACCCCTTTGGCTGAGAATAAACCCCAGTTTTCTACTCAGGTGATAATGAGGGTTGAACCTGATCACCAGGAGTGCTGCAAATTTTTGGTTCTATATAATCTGCATGACATTATAGTGCTGGGTTTCCCTTGGTTACAGTCTCATAATCCTGTTTTGGATTGGAAATCTGTGTCTGTAACCAGTTGGGGCTGCCAATGTGTTAATACCAACACTCCTGTTTTTTCTGCCTCCCCCCAGGCTGAGGATGTTCCTGACTTTTTGTTTGATTTTTCTGATGTGTTTAGCGAAAGTAAATCTGCATCCTTACCTCCCCATAGGAGCTATGACTGCGCTATTGAATTAGTGCCGGGTAGTAAATTCCCTAAAGGTCGCCTTTTTAACTTGTCTGTACCTGAACATGACGCTATGCGGTCTTATATCAAGGAATCATTGGAGAAGGGTCATATCAGACCATCCTCTTCACCCTTAGGTGCCGGTTTTTTCTTTGTGGCCAAAAAAGATGGTTCATTAAGGCCGTGTATTGATTATCGTCTCTTGAACAATATTACTGTGAAATATCAATACCCGTTACCCTTGATTTCTGACCTGTTTTCCAGGGTGAAAAACGCTACTTGGTTTACCAAGCTTGACCTCAGGGGGGCGTATAACCTTATTCGCATTAAGCACGGGGATGAATGGAAGACGGCATTTAACACCCCTGAAGGGCATTTTGAGTACCTTGTGATGCCCTTTGGGCTCACTAATGCTCCTTCCGTCTTCCAGTCCTTCATGAATGACATTTTCAGGGATTTTGTGGACAAGTTTCTGATTGTTTATTTGGATGATATCTTGATTTTTTCTAATGACTGGGACTCTCATGTGAAGCATGTTCGAACTGCATTCCAGATTTTGAGAGAGAATGCTCTGTATGTGAAGGGATCAAAGTGTCTTTTTGGCGTACAGAAGATCTCATTTCTGGGATTCATTTTGTCCCCATCTGTTATTGAAATGGACCCGGTCAAGGTTCAGGCCATCTGTGATTGGGTCCAACCTACTTCATTAAAGGCTCTTCAGAGATTTTTGGGTTTTGCCAATTTTTATCGTAAATTTATTGGTAATTTCTCGGTTATTGTTAAACCATTAACTGATTTGACCAGAAAGGGTTCTGATGTGGTGAATTGGCCTCCTGAGGCAGTCTCTGCGTTTCAGGAACTTAAGCAGAGATTCACTTCTGCTCCTGTTCTACGGCAGCCTGATGTTTCTCTGCCATTTCAGGTGGAGGTTGATGCCTCTGAAATTGGGGCAGGTGCCGTTTTGTCCCAAAAAGATCCAGAGACCTCTAAAAGTAACCCTTGTGCCTTTTTCTCTCGAAAATTTTCTCCTACTGAACGTAATTATGACGTGGGTAATCGGGAGTTATTGGCCATGAAGTGGGCTTTTGAAGAGTGGAGACATTGGCTGGAGGGAGCCAAACATCAGGTGGTGGTCCTTACGGACCATAAGAATCTGGTCTATCTGGAATCTGCCAAGCGACTCAATCCTAGACAGGCCAGGTGGGCCTTGTTTTTCACACGTTTTAATTTTGTGGTTTCCTTTCTTCCTGGCACTAAGAATGTTAAGGCGGATGCCCTCTCGAGGAGTTTCCTTGCGGACTCTCCTGAGCTATCTAATCCCTCTGTTATTTTGAAGGAGGGTGTAGTTCTTTCCGCCATCTCGCCCAATTTGAGACTTGCTCTGGAGGGGTGTCAGGAGGATAGGCCCGAGCGCTGCCCTGTTGGAAAATTGTTTGTCCCGGACCAATGGAAAAAGAGTGTGATGTCTGAGATTCATTGTTCCGCATTGGCTGGGCATCCCGGAATTTTTGGTACCAGAGACTTGGTTAGTCGGTCCTTTTGGTGGCCTACCTTGTCTCGCGATGTCAGGAATTTGTGCAGTCCTGTGGGACTTGCTCTCGCTCCAAGCCTTGCTCTCGCTCTAGTGGTTTGTTGATGCATTGCCTGTGCCAAGAGACCATGGACCCATATCTCTATGGATTTCATTTCCGATCTTCTGTTTCTCAGGAGATGACCACCATTGGGTAATTTGTGATAGGTTTTCCAAAATGATACTTCTTGTGCCATTACCTAAGTTGCCTTCCTCCTCTGAATTGGTGCCGTTGTTCCTTCAGCACGTGGTTCGTTTACACGGCATTCCTGAGAACATTGTGTCTGACAGAGGAGTCCAGTTTGTTTCCAGATTTGGAGGACTTTTTGTTCTAAATGGGTGTTCAATTGTCTTTTTCCTCGGCATTTCATCCTCAGGGCCAATGGTCAAACTGAGAGAACAAACCCGACATTGGAGACTTATCTAGATGCTTTGTGTCTGCTGATCAGGATGACTGGGTCTCTTTTTTACCTTTGGCTGAGTTTGCTCTTAATAATAGGGCTAGCTCTGCCACTTTGATGTCTCCGTTTTTCTGTAATTCTGGGTTTCACCCTCGATTTTCTTCAGGACAGACGGAGGCTTCTGTCTGTCCAGGTGTTGACTCTGTTGTTGAGCGTATGCAGCAGATTTGGGACCAGGTAGTGGAGAGGTTGTCCCTCTCTCAGGAGAAGGCCCAGCGGTTTGCTAACCGGCATAGGACTGATGGTCCTCGGTTTAA